>JAWQFJ010009665.1:30000-50000 GCA_034096865.1 Theodoxus fluviatilis | reverse complement strand
TAGGGCGTATATTTTTCAATTAAACAAAACATGAAGCTTCATCTACGTGAAAGAAACACATCAACTGATGCACTTAAGTTTTCAACTGACGCGAAACTTACGTTGTTTACACACATTTCGATGAAAAGACATAAAAGCTTTTAAATGCCAAAACTTTGTTCAACAATTGATCTTTTTCCGCAGTAAGTCCGACGAAAATATATAAAGATCCCGCAAAAACTTTACATGGGGCAAAGGGCGTGCAAATAAAAGTGCAAATTCTGCAAATCAATCACAGGTATATCATTCAAGAGATTGGACAAACACACAAGTACATTGTTCAAACATATCAGACAAAAACCACAAAAGCACAGTGCTCAAACATCAGAAAAACACATTGAAAGTATAATGCGGAAATATGTGACGCCAACCAGCAGCTGAAATAAAACATTTACAATAAAGCATCGGCAGGTGCCTCGTCACAGGGTTCACTCAAACGCAGGTAATGTACAAAACAAATAGCTTTCTTTAGATCAAAGCCCCGCTCTTACATCAGTTGTAAAAGCAAAGCGACATGCTTTGTCTGTATCCGTTTGGCGTGCACCGATTCCCTTCATGGGCAGAGCAGTGAATGCCAAAAGCATTCACGCCTTTGGCATAAACACTTTTGGCATTCACGCCTTTGGCATAAACACTTTTGGCATTCACGCCTTTGGCATTCACGCCTTTGGCATAAACACTTTTGGCATTAACACTTTTGGCATTCACGCCTTTGGCATTAACACTTTTAGCACACACAACATCTGAGATCTTAGCAAAAACGATCAGCGAAGTTCTTCTGATCCCGGAATGCAAAGAGTAAGCAAACGTTCAACAACAGCTTGATTTCAAGCATCAATGCGTTTCCTTTTTAAACAGATCACAGGGAGAAGACGACAAGAACAAATATAATCCTTCGGAGTGTAGGCGAAGCATGCAAAAAGTGATTGGAAGTAAAGACAAATATGGACCCCAAAGAAGGCTACCAATACAAAACAAAGAGAAGAAAGGGGTGAGAGCGTCTGCTACAAGAGAAAGAACTACGCTAAGAAGGAATGATGTTGATGGTTGTAGTAATCCAAATAAAGTTGACGTCCAAGAGGTTCCAAATTTTTAGAAGTTCCCTTATCAAACTATAGATTTGCAGCTGAGCATGCAAGGCAAGACAGAAAAAACTGTAAAACACTTTGACTGATTGGAAAACAGTTTTGCCTTATGGAAAAAATTAGGCAGATCAATAGGGAAAGGAAAAGAAGGAGAGAACTGGAAAGTGACAAAGGGGAATTACAAAAAAGGGAAGGAAGGGTGGGGGTGGGGGGTGGGGAAATGGAAGAGGTGCAGGAAAGCAGGTGTCATGCAAGGTAACGAGGTCACGGCTCGATTTTAAAAAAAAAGCAGTGCTGCATGCGAGGCAGATGATGCGACAAAGCAGGTTGAATGCGCGCGGGCGAAACTGAAGAAGAGTTCTATGAATGTGGCATCAGCATAGACGCCCTCTTACCATGATACGCAACTCCCTGTCTCTCTGTTGATTAGAAAATGATCGTGTATTACTACAGAAAAGACTTACAATTGTCTTTACAACAGACAAAAGACGCATGCATATCACATGGAAATTAGGAAACACATATAATCCAGATGACGATTATCACATTTTGGTGTTTTTTCATAATAATACACTCGTATTAGAAATGACTGATGTGCTGTACCGTTTCGGTAATTATTCTTTATATTAGATGAATTAATTGTGTCAAAACAGAAATGTTATTGTGGTTATATCGTTTCCTAGAACTGGTTTATTTTCCGAGGGAGAAGCGATACTTCTTTAATAACATCAATTAAACACACGACACAAGTCTCTCATATTCTCAACGCAACATGTTTTAATTATACTGTTGATGAGTAAATAGAATTAAAAATGTGTATGCGAACAATAATTTACTAGTTACAGATAGATCTGGCTTAAAACAAATGACATGGTTCAAGTAAGAGGATATTAGCAGTGTAGTTACAAATGTAACTAGCTTATCAATTTTCGGGACTGATGAGTGACACAATTAGAGACAGCATTATAATTGTTAAACTCTTTGAAAAAAATAGGGAAGTTTGTTAGAAAGTCTAAACCCGTCCCTTCGCCTCTTTACGACGTGAGAAAAAGACACACATGAAAATCATAAATATTGTTTTAGAATGACCACCGCGCCCGACAAGAAGAAAACAGTGAGATATAATGCGTTATGATGAGGTTACATTAGACGAAAACAGTCCGATAAGTGTTGAACAAGCAAAGGCAATATTTGCAACAACATCTACCTCTGACGCATGCAAGGCCAGAGATGATCAGCACCACTAAATCCCTTGACTTTCGAAATAGCCTTTGTGTCCACTCGATGTCCACAGATGCAGAAAATCATTCAATCAGAAAGTGTTCGATGGTGAAGAAGAACTTCATATTTTACCTCGTGCGCTTTGGAAAATGAGCAAACAGTCATAATGGATATTAAGTGTAATACTTTAAAAGAGATCCCAGTCTTATCATCAACTAATGAAACCAAACAAATAATACCCTTTTTGTGTAATTCCTCGAAAGTCCTAACCCCTGGTTGCCACTTTAATGGCGCCTAAAGAACACCATGAAGTAGTATGTACGCTCAATGATCATTTTCTGTGCGTCGGAGCCTTAAACAAAATACGGGACCTCCAAAAACAGAGGCTTTTACCTTACACGATAAACGCATAAACTTGTGAGCATAGAAATGCTTGTGTGGAATCAACAATGTTATCAAGAGCGCGGTCCTAATTTGCAGAAGGTCTACTGTCAACTGGACGCAGAATGTCAAGACCTAGCAACAAGGTATTAGCATCAAGTGGACACAGCGCATAAGACCCTCTACCACGGTGCTATCTATGGACAACACGGAAGGCAGCAGGTCTCCACGCAGCAGGCTGTGGAGACCCGTGTAGCCAGGACTTGCCAGGCTCTTACCATGTCGTCAGTAGAAAAGGCACTTTTGGGTTTGCTCTTGATTGCAAAAGAAAAACACATGCTTAGATGCTTGCAAATAAAATATTTTGTTTGTTGAGAAAAAAGAAGCAAATATATTTATCCACTTTAAGAAAAACACAACAACGGCAAATGTGAGATAAGAAGAAACGACAAAAGTTATTCGTCCATTTTTAAAATGCCAGTGATTAAAATTAATTAAGATAACTTGCAATGAGAAGCTCATCTTGTCACAGACCTGTAGCTGTTACATTTTCATATGAAAACAGTCAAGAGGGTGACACTGATTGCATTACTGAGCTTATCCAAAAGAGTATAGTACGTTGCGTAACAACGCATTCAAAGGTGACATGAGACAAAATAAGCTTTCATTCAAGCAAAGGAATAAGTTTGAAAAAGAAAGAAAAACAAAAGCAGCTGATCATAGTAAGCGTTCGAAAATACTCAAGAAAAAACACACAAGAAAAGCAAGCATTCAAGAAAAAACCAAACGCTCCACGATTTTCATAACATATTCAACCTTATCTGCGGAGCGGAGAACTACATCATATTTACAGTTTATTTGGATGGTAAAAAAAACATATCTTGTCAACATTATGAAATTTGAAATGTCAAATATAATATATAATAAGGTAAAAGTTAAGGGCATTACATCTCATTCCATGTTAAGAATTGGTCACTCTTCTTCATCTGATAAAGTACAGAATATCAATGAATGACAGAAATTTTTTTGTAAAGAATAAACGTTCAGTTTCGAAAGACAGATATTACACACATTTTATCAAAGACATTCCAAAACACACAGAGGAACAAAATGAGTTCGAAGGTTTTTACTGTAATAAAAAATACTTTGATTAAATGATTGAAGCACGTGTGCATAACGAGATCCAACATTGCAATTAAGAATGCAGCTTATTCGAGGGTAATGATTCTAAGCCAACGTGGAACGGATGGCAAAGTCACGTCATGAGGCTGATTATCAAGGAGCTCAAGCGCTCCTTGGGACCATACACAGCATGCATTTATTGTTTGGGGCGGGGGTGTTAATAAATCCAAAGTCAACATGAATACTTCCTCATTTTCCAGTCAGAACTTAGCGAAATCTCTGCATGAGCTAAACTTACATCATATTCTCTCTCTCTCTCTCTCTCTCTCTCTCTCTCTCTCTCTGTGTCGTGTGTGTGTGTGTCGTGTGTGAGAGAGAGAGAGAGAGAGAGAGAGAGAGAGAGAGAGAGAGAGAGAGAGCGAGGTCCAGGAGAACATATTCCAGCAATATACGTCTTCAACGAATCCAATGAGCAGATTTCACACATCCTATCGTTCCTGGGAATTGTCAAGAAGGACACGCAAAGAAATCTGTCATATTTGTATCACCGTTAGCATGGCAAGGCACCGCAAATGCAGTTTTTCTACCAGTTAGCGCTACTAATCATCAACTATATCCCAATCATCACATTGATAGTCCAAGCCCTGTTAGTATCACAATATACTAGAGCACACTAAGCTTGCGGCCCACATAGTATTGCCGCGGGATTACATTCACTATCGGCAGGATGAAATAAAGAGACATAGACATAGAATGGTGTGTGTGTGTGTGTGTGTGTGTGTGTGTGTGACGTGCGTGCGTGCGCGTGTAAGTGTATGTGTGTGTGTGTGTGTGCGTGTTTAAGTGTGTGTGTGTGTGTGCGTGTTTAAGTGTGTGTGTGTGTGTGTGTGTGTGTGTGTGTGTGGTGTGTGTGTGTGTGTGTGTGTGTGTGTGTGTGTGTCCATGTATGTCTGTCCTCTCAGTTTTCATCTGTGCATACATGTACCACAAGCGTGTATGACTAGGTGCATGAACAATCAAAAACAGGAAATTGTAGGTATACTGGATTAAATCACTGGAGAAAAAAGGGGGGAGGGGGGAGGAGGTAAAATAGAGAGGAAAATTGACTTCGTTTCACGCAAAACCAGTTCCGGAGGTAGAAAAATCCTCTCGTAGAAACATTTAAATGAATAAAGAGTGGGGACGAGTCAAGAAAAAGGAACACACGCGAAGCAAAGGTCTATCTACGTAAGAAAGCAAGGTGAAAAACGACCATTTCCCATTACCTCAACTTCCTGAAAATTGACAGAAGTAGTCAAAATTAACTCCATACGCAACGCTTCTCAAATGGAACGTGCACACTTAATGATACTAACTGTGTGGACAAAATAATATATATAGTCCGAGGCGCTAAATAAAGAAAGCATTCAAATATGTGTATGTGCTAATGTTTCTGCAAAAACTTAGTTTAAAAAAATTAACAACATTCCATCGTACAGAAAAATCATATTTTCTATGATGTGAAATAATATTACATGATATAATCTCGTTATTCACTTTTCTAATTTATAGTAATAGTTTTAAAAAATGTTGACGAATGTGACATGGGACTCTCAGAATGGCATAGAAAAGATAACCACAACTAAAAGAACTTTAACAATCCTTACCTTTGTAAAACACGCACTCATCCGCAGTTACACCGACAGGATTTGTGTAATTATCGAGCTAACCTTTCATCAAATCTTAAACCTCAAAGTAGTAATGTGCGTGTGATAAATACATCAGATCGTGAATGAGCTAAATGGTATTTTCATATGTGATTGGCAAGATAGAGATCTAAGTTCCTCTGGCTTCAGCAATGTTTTTCGTTGCCTTCTTATAAGTATTTCGCCCCCCAACATGTGTACAACAATTTCAACATTTGAACTTCATTTTCAAAATCTCCATTTTCCCTTCTCCAACTCCAAATCGATATTTTCTGTTTGTTCTTCATGCTTTACGTCTACATCCCTGTGCTTTTTGTCAAATGCGCAGTGTCCACCCTCCGTTATTCTGCACACACGCACACTTACGCACATACAAATCTGCAGAACAGGAATGATGAATCCATTGTTTGTTGAGATTGTCAAGTTGCTGCATGTCCTACCTTGACTTTGGCGTCCATGTTGAAGGGCTGGACGAGGTTGCTCCACGTGTACCAGGAGCCGTACTGCTTCTTGATGAAGACGTGGTCAAACACCGTCCCCTTCTTTGGGATCATTAGGGCTCGGGGAAACTTCAGGTCCTTGGGTCTGTAGACACATGGCAAGAAAGTTCGCCTCCACGTCACACAGAGCATCGAAACAAGTGTACTCATTGGACTACTGTTTCTGTTGCAGGCGGTGATATGTGTGAAGTTTGGAAGACGAAAGATCCAGCTGCTACAGCATGGTTCATACGTGGTGTTATGCAGTTGATGTGCAAAACCAAGCAGTTCACGTAACGTATTGCCAATTCTTTCCCAGAGTGAATGAAAATATTGAGAATATAGCAAAGGACGAAATAAAAAAACTTCACGTATATTTGCATTCCACAGGAATATCTTCTAATATTATACTGACAAACATCATGCGATGTATCCTGTTCTAAGGTATTGTCGTCAAGGCTGGACAACTGTCTCCAAAACGATATGAGCACAAGAGGTCCAAATATAAGTCTTCACAAGCGTTTAAAATATCTACATCACAGCCTCATTCTGAGTGCTCTCATCAAAATCTCCAAAAGTCAGTGCGATCCATTGTAGGACAGCGTGCCTCTTAAGAACAACCTCGCCACGACCTCACTACAAACAAATGTGAGTCTTCTTACAGATTACGACTCACAACGTTATACGACGTCTACTATTCACTGGAGCAGGAGCACACTCGATCTTCCGCTTACCTGGGGTGCTTGCCCGTGGCTTCCATCTCGCACAGCGCCTTGAAGAACTCGTCGAACTTGAGTCTGGAGTTGGTGTCCATGGTGGCCCCCACGGACCAGACGACGGAGAAGAAGAAGTAGGACACGAGCATGTTGGTGCGTTCCTCTATCAGCTTCTGCTCCGTCACAGACTTGGGCTGTGCCTCCACCTCCTGCCCCTCCTCCAGCTCCTCCTCCTCCTCTCCCATCATGATGTCGTCGTCCTCGTCCTCAGGTCCCAGTTTCCTGTGGGAACACATTGACAAAAGAATAGAAAGTGTACTCACTTGGTCAGTATGAGGGTTTGATTATTGCAACCACTGATGGCTTGCTCATATAATAACACTACATATTAAGGAAGGAGACGGTAGTTTTAAAAACGTGTAGGACGGGGAAAATGCATTATATTAATCCACAAAATAGTGCAAAATATATTGATTCCTCACAGAAGACGTACTTATTCAGTATTCATTCATTCATTCATTATTCATTCATTCATTCATTCATTCATCTTACGAAGTTGCTCATCAAGCAACGAACTGAGAGCTAAGTGATGTTGGCGCAACTCACTTCGTAACGTCAATGTCGATTAGAGTCTCTATTGATAGCGAAAGAAAACCGTCATTCTCAGTAACACACATCTCAGTCAAAGTAAGTACAATCCACTCATGCAGCTGTCTTTGCATCGTTTCAGGATCCAGGAGAATGAACATTAAATTGCGCAATATAACATTATGGATAATAGGCGACGGCACGAGCGTTCATAAAAGACGAACAAAACAGATGCATTTGTGAGCATTCTATTTCAGTGCTCTACAGACTGCAGGACGAAGCTGTGCTGGATAGAAAATGATGTGTCTGCATGGCCAACAAGTTAAGTATAAAACGAAGTGAGCGATAAACAAACTCCCAAAAGGCGTGATTTTAAAAACGTGCTCTTTTCCAGATACCCACCTGACGTCTGCCATCAAGCATCCATAGAGCTTGAGGAAGCTCATGGTGAGGTGCATGGGGTGACAGGCCAGCATGTGCTTGCAGTTCTTGCTGACAAAACTCAAACATGGAGGCAAGATCCACTCAAACAGCATCTGAAAACAGAGCAGGGTACCTCACAGGTAACAAGTTTATCTGCCGTCAACACCCGTCCATATATTCAGTGTGTGTGTGTGTGTGTGTGTGTGTGTGTGCGCGCGCGCGCGCGCGTGTGTGTGTGTGTGTGTGTGTGTGTGTGTGATCGCACTGCATTTTTATTTTTGCTTTTGGAACACCTATACACAGACGAAAAGTCTCCATAAATTCAAGAGTCTATTTCCTTTTTCAGCATATGTTGATGCGATCATTCATACGTTGCTAAGTGTATATTTTTCTGCCTGCCCCTTCTGTCTGCCTATCTTGTTGTCTGCCTCTCTCTCTCTCTCTCTCTCTCTCTCTCTCTCTCTCTCTCTCTCTCTCTCTATCCCTCCCTCCCTCCCTCCCTTCCTTCCTTCCTTCCTCCCTCCCTCCCTCCCTCCCTCCCTCCCTCCCTCCCTCCCTCCCTCCCTCCCTCCCTCCCTCATCTACCCGTGGATACTGCAGAACGGCCAACAGAGAACTTTGCAAAATGCTGCATACCTGAATGGTGTCCCTCTGCTCCGAGGTGAGGTTGTCGGGAAGGTTGGAATTCATCCAGGAAGCCAGGAGCGGCTGCCAGCCCAGCTGCAGGGGATCCATGTAGATCATGCCACACCTGCGACAGTGTAGGAAAAATGAAAGCATGTGCACAGTTCTTTAAAAAAAAACACCCTTTCTTCAAATGACGTTGCATATACATGTACATGCACAGTGATACGTAAGCACACCACAAACGCATAATGCACTCATGAAAATATACACATACAAACAAGTATGCCGTGCGCGTACAAACGCGCACTGCACGCTCATTGACATGCATACACACATATTTTTCCAGGCACATATATACACAAGAACTCGTGTACACGAATGGACAAGGACATGCACGAGCGCGCATGTCAACACACACACGCATATACACAAACACACACCACGCAAGCGCGCACGCACGTACACATACACATACGAACACACACACTTTACCTGCTGACGGTGGCAGGCGATGCTTGTTCCAGGTCCTGAGGTTCGAAGATCATATTCTGCTGTTTGTTCATCTGAATGATCTCTCCGCTCATCAGGCACAGCTGTGGAGTGGATAAAGGCACAGGATTGTACGAAACGAAGTGGGGTCTTTCATAACGCAATATAGATCTTTTCAAAGTATGCCCTTTCAGTGAATAGTGATTCTTTATCGCTTTTAAATTATTAATGGAAATATCACGTAACTACGATACTGCTCACTCTCAATGATTGAAAAAACAAGTTCGTGTTGGTCTCCATCTTGAAGTACAAGAGACCAGTGCATAGGTAAACCGTGTCCTTGTGTAAGCAGCTAATTCAAGTAAGTCTGCTGAAAACTGTTTACATGGGTAAAAGAGCCAAGTATCCTAGTATTCTATCACCTGCAGTAAGCATTATTTTCATACCATTGTACCAGCCAAACATTAAATTTTCCATTTGACTTTGTTTTCTTCTGAGAGTAAGATTTGACTGGGGAAAGTTATGATTTCCTTTAATCATGCCTGGAAGTTTATCTTTGCAATAAAATACAATCAATGATATTTCCCCATGCGCCCGGGATCGATTTGGCATTCACACTCAAGAACTCGCAGAACTTTCATCATCATGCTGTTAGTCGTGGGATACACGGGATGGATTTCAGTAAACAACTCCACAGATAGCTTGAAGGCGAACCCTTAACAGACAGCGAGCGAATCCCTCTAATTGTTGCATGCTTTACCTTTCTGTTGTCGTCCAGCACAGTGTTCATGTTCTCGATCCAAACGGCATCCACAGGGCCGTCAAAGATAATCCACTTCCGGTCTTCCGTAGTGCTGGAGGCATGGTCTCGGAAGGTGTTGGCCAGGACGCCTGCAAGGAGAGAATCAGCAGTCTGCCACGATGGTCTTTGCAGAGTGACGAAATAGCCAGTTGGTGTTCAATCTTCTGTAAACTAACTTTCCTGCCTACCTTCACGATAGGACTGATTTATCAAAAAGTTTAAACTCGTGTGTCTGCAGGGTGTCCTGTCTGAGACTGATCCACAGGAAGTAAAATTTCACCACTCAATTGAAAGTTGTTGAAAGTAAATGTTACTCGATTGATATAAAAAGTGTACCTTTTTGAGTTTTCCGTCCGAGAAAAATACACGAACAGACTCTCTCACCTGGATGATTACAGGTAAACATGGTACAGAAAAAAAGTACACCAAGAGGCAAGGTTGAAAAATTTGTATTATATTTGACACCGTTCATGGTCATGATATGCAAGATGTTACATTTGAGCTTGGAATGCAAACATTATAATATTTGCTTTTGTAGATAACAACAACATGCAAAATGTGAGGGGCGACCATGGCCATAACGCTTACCATCCGTCCACTCGTGGGAGACAGGGTCAAAGCGTCCGTACAGCTGTCCCATGGTGATGGCTTTGGGGTTGATGATGAAGAACTCCACCTGCACAACAGGCACAGAGAGATAGTCACGGAATCTCTAGGTCATCTGCGATATTCCTTCACTGATTTCAGATGAGATCTGTTACTTGAGCTTGAATGGTCTCTAGCACGCTGTCCGTTTGAGACACGTGCATGTTGTTTGGAATCAGATCATGAAGAGGATCCGGTTGCAACAGAATTGTGCTTTGGCTTCAAGTGGACATTTTAGGTTCACCTGCTCAAATGAGTATTTGTAGTACCATCATTGTCCCTGTCAACAGCAGAGGAAGTTTCACGAGTGTAACATTCTTTTTTTAATAAATATATACGACCGACTGCATTTGAAATGGCTTTAATTGGTCATTTGTCTGTCACACTTGTAACAATATTTCTTCGTGGACCAGTATCGTCTACACTACAAGGATATTCCCTCTGAATGTATGCACACTCCTACGAGCACATGCACACATACGCACACAATAGCAACGCACGCGTGCATCTGCTGGCACAAAGCGCGCACTCATACATACATGACAGCACATGTATACATGCCCTTTAACACAATAGCGTGCGTGCGCTCGCACACACACATGCATTGGATACACATGATCTGGGACACACACATGCACATACAATACTTACGGCCCTCTCGTCCATCTCGCCACTCCTATACAGTTGGCCAAGGGCTGCTGCCAGCGTTTTGAGTGCCGTGGTTTTGCCTCCAATGGGATCTCCCACCACCATCAGTCCGTGTCGCACCAGTATCATGTCGTAGATCTGGCAACGGAGCAAGGGAAGCAACTTCTAAGGGCATGCAATGATCTCCCCTTTTAGACCAACAGGCTCCCATTCGCTCAAAACCGAGATCGAAGGTTAACAACGGAGAAAATGCAGAACTGCGAGCAGACTATTAAAAAAAACAATTCACACTCTAAAGCGTGATTTGTCTCTCTTTTACAGAAGAACTGGTTTAGAAGACTCTCGCAATGTAACGAAGTATTTTCCACGTGTACGCCTGAGAATTTATTTCAAGAAATGTTAAAAATGTTCGAAGAAGGAAATAGATACAGGTGAAACCATTGATAAATTCTACATAATCACTTTTACACAAGTCAGTTTAAGCATTCTACAATGACAACATACACCCAAACCTTTATGTCACCGTCCATATATTCTATATCCCCACACCTCAAGCGGACAGCATAACTCCATCAACCTGCTCTGAAACCTTCAAAGTACTTCAGATTTCCAACACAAGACAGGGGCGCCCATCATTGCCACGCAGGTCAGTTCTACCTGAATGATTTTCTCGATGAACCAGTGCGTGGGTTGGATGTTGCGGGCCGCCATGTTGGAATTCAACGCCGCCTCCAGAGCCTTGTAGTCCGGCTTTGGCAGTCTGACTCCAGGGAAGAGGTCAGAGGTGATGGCCTCGAACAATGGAATGTCGTGGGACAGGAACTGGACGGAGACAGAACATAGGAGATGTAAACATGTTGCTAACTTTTCAGTGGTCAGATGGGTGTATAATGTAAAGTCTCCATAAACCATGCGTTTCACCGCCTTCCAGCTGCACTGACAAAAGCGATGATTTGATGAAAAAACATCTTCCACAGACTTTAAAGTGGGAACATAAGTTTCTATGCTTCGGTGACTTGTGTGCATAGATGAATACTTTCTATTGATAGATGGGGTGTTAGTTTCGTCAATCCAACCCTTTTAAATAGTGCAAAGAGCACAATACATTTCAGATCTTGATAAATCGAGTTATTCTCTCCTACAAATGAAAAAAAAAACTTGGAAAGAAAGTTGTTAAACGAGAAAATGAGATTCCATAATCACGCGTATATCGGTGCTATATGTTTTTTAATATTCTGTGTGACCAGAACAAACCTTGACAAACAACGAGAAACATAAACGTAATTTCGCATGAACATAAAAATCGTTTTCACAAAGCGGAACCGTATACCTGGAACTAAATCAAGACATTACGTTTGCCTTAGAGATCCTGGCTCAGGGCTGGTGCCATGCAAAGCAAATCATCTCAAGATTTCAGACTTGTCAAGCTGTGCTTACGCATGATGTCTAAAGTTTCAGGCGATTGACCCTGTCTAAGGCTTCCTGCAACGTCTTCATTGTCACCTTGGGAAGGTTGACGTCGTTGATGGACCTCAGGACAAGGACGTCTTCGCGTTGCTCGGGGTAGCGTAGCTTGAGGTTGCCAGCAGCAGTCAGCACGGACTTGACGGCCCTCATTCCGTAGTCGTAGTGGTGCTGGGACGAGAGCTGTGGGGGAAGAGGGCAAGTACAGATGAGGACTCATGCTTTGATTAGAGGGTCACTCGAATGTGACCAGCTTGGGACTAGATGAAATCATTCAATTTCAAAATATAAAGTCCTTTTGGAAACTGTTTTGTTTTCATACTTAAACATTGTGATTTTGTTGCCTCTTTGCAAAGACAATCATGTGCCCTTGCCTAGCAACATTATTCATCCCGCTCAAACCTGAGAGACTACTGCTTTTTTAATTTGATATAATGTTTAGGTAAAATAATTAAAAAAACAAAATGGAGAAATGTATATTGCATTCCGAGCAAATGATGCACATTTTTTCATAGTAATGGATGAGACAGGGGTTACTAAAACAGTTCAGAATGTCTGTTACTGAAACTTCCTTGGTGAGGCATTGGATACACATGATCTGGTACAGCGTAGACACATACTTCTGAAATATACACTATTACGTCACCGGTTACGTAACGACTACAATGCAAGGAGTAGGAGGCTACAAAGAGCACACACACACACACACACCATCCATCTATCCACCCATCCATCCATCCATCCATCCATCTATCCATCCATCCTTCCTTCCTTCCTTCCTCCATCCATCCATCCATCCATCCATCCTTCCATCCTTCCATCCATCCATCCATCCATCCATCCATCCATACCATACAAGACGGGTACTATGTCGCTGGCCGGACACTCACCTGCTCCGAGCAGAGTCTGTAGGTGGCCACGATCTTGGTGGCCAGAGCCCTTGCCTCCACGAAGCCCATGGAGTAGAGGGAGATCTCGGCAATCATGGTGTAGTCTGGCACCATCATGGCCACCGTCCTGAACAGCACCTGAAAGTAGCAAATGGACCTGGTACCCACTCTCTCCTTACCTGGCAGTATTATGGTCCAGAAGGATGGCGCAAAGAATGATGCGACATTGTAAATGCAAAAACTACACAGACGTTGAGGGTGTTGGTTCACCTGCTTGCTCTACGTGTATCAATGATGACAGGTGCAATCGTGAGTTATGTTTTGCATATCATGTTGCATGTAGTTACGGTTCGGTCAACTGTTGCAGGTGTGACAATCCGAGTTTATGACTAGCTTTGAAACAGTTATTTGTGCTCTCCCTCTCTCCCCCCCCTCTTTCTCTCTCTCTCTCTCTCTCTCTCTCTCTCTCTCTCTCTCTCTCTCTCTCTCTCTGTGTGTGTGTGTGTGTGTGTGTATGTGCATGTGTGTGTGTGTGAGTGAGTGAGAGAGAGAGAGAGAGAGAGGGGAGAGAGTGCGCGCGTGCGTAGTTTTGACAGTGTGTGTGTGTGTGTGTGTGTCTGTCTCTCTGTATGTGTGCGTTTGTGCGTGCGTTTGTACGTGCGTGGATGTGTGTGTGTGTGTGTGTGTGTGTGTGTGTGTGTGTGTGTGTGTGTGTGTGTGTGTTTGCGCACGTGTGTACGTGTAAGCGAGTGAGTGAAAAACTGAGCGTGCTACCTTCAGGTTGTCCGGGAGTTCGGCACGGCCGGCGTATCCTGGGTTCATGGTGATGAAAATGGTGCATGTTGGGTCCAGCATGATTTCCGTCCCTTCAAACATGAACGTCTTTCTCTGCTCTGCGATGGCTCTCTGGATGGTCTGCACTTGTTGGGCAATCACCGACAGCACCTAGAGGAATAACGAGAATGTTTGATTACCAGCGTTTGGGATATTGCACGTATTAATAACAGCCTCATTTTAGCAGGCAACCAATAGTCTCGGGGATTGACCAGCCTCATATTTCGTATGGAATCGCCCATTGTCCTAAAGAAAATTCGCCCCTTTTTCCAATGTGATAAATGATTGAGGTATTGGTGAAAGTTGTTACAAGAAATCCTTGTACAAAATTATATGAACGCAATAGATTAAACAGAAAGTGGACCTCTTGCTCACCTCGAGCTCGATTCTGTTGAATTCGTCGAAACAGGCCCAGGCCCCTGACTGTGCCAGGCCTTTGAAGAACTTGCCCATGGCTTTGTAGTCCAGGCCATCAGAACAGTTGAACACCACGCACTGGCAACATTACCCCAAATACATCAGATTCCATCAAAGGAGACGCGAGAAGGACAAACCGTTTCAGTTTCTGACTGCAGACATTAACATTTTAGTCTGCCAACCAATCTATCTTTCGTTGTTTCTTGGTTACGTTGATAGTCATGGCCAACGGTGACTCGTGTAAAGAACAAAATGAAGACGTGCGTCATGCTATTCCACACTCCCAGATGCCTCTGGCTCGAAATACTGCAATGATCAGTACGGTTACTTTCATTTTCAAACTCGCCATGGTGTTAGCTCCGATCTCATTTCAGCATCATCCCACAGTGGTCAGCAAATGTAACATATAAAATGCTCAGCAGGTCGGTGCAGATTAATCTCCGGGTTTTCAAGCCCAGAATAACGAGAGGTGATCTAAGCATAGCGTCAATGACTGAGTTTGACAGCCAATAACCAACAACAGCGAAATATCGTAAGCAAAAATAAGGAGGTGACATCACGCTGTTGTCAAGATAGACGCCAGCTGCAGGAAATGGTGGACAGAAGTGCAGAAAACACTGAAACCAAGATGGACGGACGCTGACCTGCTTGGCCATAGCTTTGGCCAGATCCTTGGAGGTCTCTGTCTTCCCTGTGCCTGCCGGACCTTCGGGCGCTCCTCCCAGGTTCAGCAGTAGAGCGCCCATCAGCGTCCTGCACACAGAGAAGTAACATTGTCCCTAGACAGAGCTAATGCACCTTGACGGTTTTTCATACAAGGGCGCCTGGAGTAATTGGAGAGTCCATTTCGTTAGAGGCAGTCTTACCGGCACCTTATGTAAGTGTATAGTGACCGGATAACAGCCTACTCGTAGCATACTATGTGAGGTAAATGTAGACATGGACAATCCGTCATTTTATCTGTAACACACGTGTGACAGCGTTGAGGTAACAAGAGTCATTCAGATCCCCTGGAGCATATTCACTTTCAGTGTATGATATACCGGTGAACAGTCCATCACTCACCAATAGCACCTGTCTGTGACCTGTGCGATGTGGCGGTGGACAGCCCCTAAAATGACTAGTACTATCACTCTGGAAGGTGTTTCATGACACAACGAGGGTTTCCTGTCCAGACGCCTGGAACAGCTGTCAGTGAGATGCTTGATGTGATAATGCATGCGCTCTAGACGCACTTGTAACATGTGAAATGATGGTGTCTGGCCAATTAACTCGCTTGTAGCACTTGTCTGGGAGGTGAATTAATTGCCGGTGGTTGGTTAATCAGCTCACCTGTAGCACCTGTCTGTGAGGGGCGTGATGACGAGGCGGCCCGAGTTGCCCAGGTACTCATAGGCGTAGCTGACGAGAGTGGTGATCATTCTGACTATCACCTTCCTGTCCTCGAAGTAGTACCGCAGCTGTGCGATCCAGGAAAAGTCCTGGGACGAGTGCACACTGCTCTTGATCAAGTTGCTGATCACGTCACGGGCTGGCAACAGAACACAAGTGGTTTCGCGATGAATACAGCTCTAGAATTAGACATCTTCCGTTGAATACAATTTTCTACTTTGTTCATCCGTGTAGTTAAAAGGAAAAAAGAAAAAGACACAACCACTTTCAAATTTCACGCTTAAAAAGGTAGATGCGATTCTGTCATTGATGCTGTACCCCGTGGAGAGAAAGGCTTGTTTATTTACTTCGCAATGTGTTGTAATCTACTCACAAGCAATCAGCATCGTTTTTGTCTACCCCTCACCATGCCTCTCTTCGTATGCCATTCATTAACTCCGTTGCAAGCTATCATTCGTATCAAGAACAATACACTGCAGCCGCATGCACTAACTGAACACCGAAACACAACAGTACACCCTCTCTTCCTAGGGCGCGATCACACGTCTACAGAAGCAGGTAGGCTAAAGGTAAAGGTAAAGGTGTGGGTTTTTTTATAGCGACTTACACCCTTTGTCTGGGTCTCAAACCGCTTACACTTTACCCTCGCTTCACAGTTAGAGCACAGTCACATGACAAGTGTACACAAGCCCTTTTGGGCGTGCGCTCGGGCGTACGCATACATACGATCGCGCGCAAGCGCGCGCACACACACACACACACACACACACACACATACACACATATACACACACACACGTATCCATAAACACGCACATACATATGCACGCACGCACGCACACACCCACACATTTACGCACGCATGCACACACACACACACACACACACACACACACACACACACACACACAACGTTCAATTACAAATGCATTCGGTCTCTTGCCGATGTCGACGGGGGAAGTGTAAAGATTAATTTTAATTTATCAAATTATTCTCATTACACGCATGGGTTCTAAAACACTAATAATCGTACCCTTTTTACAAAGAAAGAAAACGACATCTGCTCAAGGACCAAATGCACAACATTTGACTATTTACTTCATTTTAAAATTCTTTCAAGACATTTCACTGCTCGCAACTCAACCATGGAAGAGAGGCGCGAGTAAATCCTGACACCAGCGTAACAAGGATGAGATTTCGTTAAAATGTTGAAGTTAGTGTAACCACCACTGTGTCGCTATTTCAGCACGCCACACGGAGCTGATAGCGACATCTTCTATGCTAAGCTCCAGGAGTGACAGTGCGGTTACCGTGGACGTCAATGACGATGAGCGCCTCCAGAGTGATGCGCGCCATCTTGGTCAGAGTGCCTCGCACCATCTCCACCGTCTCCTCCACGTGCTGGTTGTTCTTGCCCAGGAACTCCGGCAGGCCGTTCTGGCTGATGGCCTGTGGCAACAAGTAGTGTCAGTAGCAGAGACGGTGGCCGCGATGGACGTCTCTGTCTCTGTCCGCCTTTCCGCTTGCCTTTCTGTGGGTCTCCCTTTCTGGCTCCTCCTCCTTCTTTCCTCCTCCTCCTTTCCTCCTCCTCCTTTCCTCCTCCTCCTTTCCTCCTCCTCCGTTCCTCCTCCTTCCCCCCTTTCCTTATCTTCGTCCTCCTCTTCGTCCTCCTCCTCCTCCTCCTTCTCCTCCTCCTCGTCCTCCTCCTCGTCCTCAGCTTCGTCCTCCTCCTTTCCTTCTCTTCCTCCTCCCCCTCTCTCTCTCTTCACCCACCACCCACCCCCATCTCCCCACCCTCTCTTTTCTTTCTCTCTCTAAAAGAAATGTCTTCACAATCACTGTCGTCATTCACCTGTGTTACAAGAAATAAAAATCACGTGGAAACGCCTGTTGAATCTCTTGTAAAATCCACCTTAAGACGGGCTGAAACGGCCATCGTAAAACGAATGGCAGTCCGTTCGACATTGGTGCAGGTGACGGGTGAAGAAATCCGAGCGGCAGAAATCAGTGAACAGTTGGCCACAAAGAGCGTTAGATAGTTCCGTGAAATAGACAAACACGACGACGAATTGACTAGGTTTTCTCACGACTCGTCGACTCGCCCCTGAGTTATGTGTGTGAAATGGTTCTATCGTAACGTTTGAAGCACTTCTGTTCTAAACATCGCCGCCTCAAATGCTCCAAACAGCACTCGTGACGAGCGGAAAGAGACACAACTTTTTATTACAGAAAACGTGCTGAGTTTGTCAAAATCATTTAAACATGATTTTCCCCATAATCCGTCAATATAAGGAACCCATGAATAAACTGAAGGATATAAAGGAATCTTGATTTTCTTCAGTATAGAGATAGCAAACTCTGAGAGGACGTAAAGAAATCAACATTGACCAACCTATGTGACCTCTGCAGTTTAGGAACCCTTGGCTGATCATAGGTGACACTCTCTACGCCTTTCCCCGCCCTTGACCTACCTGTGTGACCTCTGCTGTCCACTGCACCTGGCTGGCAGCCAGCACCACCTGTCCCGGCCATTGCAACACCCACTCCTTGCGCGGCGTGATGGGGTAGGCCTCCACCGCCTGCTGCATCACCTCCTGTAGACTCAGTTTCATCACCTCCTCCACCTGGTGCAGAAACGGCAGTGCTGGCGTGGTGAGCTTTGTCAAGTGAGCCACTCAATAACAGGAGGATAAACTTTACTTACAGTGCAACATACTCATAGCATTTTTTTAAAGTAGGCCTATACTTTATCGTCAGAATCGAAATGTGCATAAATAAAAAAGTGTGTATCACATGGGGAATGTCAGTGAAGTGGCTTTTGCAAGACTTGCGAATTTTGCACCTCGAAGTCCTAGAGTGACAGAACAAATCCTGCTGCAGCGAACTTATACCCAAAGTGCATTCTGTGAACCCGAGTCAGTTCGCAATGAATGCGTAATAGACCTGACCCTTCGCATTACAGCATTGCGCCAACAATAGTTCGTTCTGATGCTATTTGTTCTCCACTTTTTACAGAAATCATTTAAATGTCAAAACTTGTTTTCATTTCAACACAAACATTTTATTTTACCGAACAAACGCTTGTTTATTGCCTCAACAAGAGTAAGGTAAGAGTTTTGTGCGAAATAGTCTCTAGTGAACTAGAATGCCCTAAGTGTGTACCATTGCATGCGGCTTCTTAGCGCAAAGGTGTTTAATGTCCACAACTACCCATTCTGTAAAGAATGTTTTACTGCAGCATAATTCATATTCATTTTGAGTAGCATTACAGAGGTCAGACTTCTGCAGGATGGCAATACGTAGGAACTCAGCAGCGTCGCAAAGCACACTCCACTCCAGAGTGCGGTATATCCACATTAAGTAGCATGACAGAGGAACAAATTCCTACAGCACACTGTGTACCCACCCTAAGATGCATTACAGAAGACATATCATTGCAGCGTACTACGCACTGACATTAAGTAGCTTTACAGAGGACGGACTACTGATGCGCGCTGTCCTGCCACACAAAGCAGAGCTACTTAGCGCAACCTTCTGCAAGATACTGTACACTCCCATTGAGTACGGCAGTGTTAGAGAGGAGAACCCACCTGCAGTAGCCACTTCTCCACCAGGCCCTTGGCGTCAGCAGGCACGATGGTTCTGGAGAACTTGACCTGCTCCTGCTCGGCAGACTCCATGGCAGTGATGACCTTCTCGGGACTGAAGCTCAGCTGCGCGATGCCCTCGAAGCACTTCTTGAGATGAGGCTGCACTCTAAGTGGATCCTTGGTCTCGGACAGAATCTCCAGCAACTCGTCATTGGACAGGAAGAAGAATCTACAAGTGGATATAAAGATGGCGTGTGATTCTCATAAATAATAATTCCTCCCTCTACAGCAAGCCCTGGAAATGAGATGCTATCGCAAGATTCTGAACATCTCATATAAAGAATATGTCTCGAATGAGGAAGTCAGCAACAGGATCAGGAGAGCATTTGGACAGTGCGAAGACCTGCTTTCAATCGTGAAAAGCAGAAAGCTGACGTGGTACGGTCACGTGTCAAGAGGCAGT
>JAWQFJ010009665.1:15000-25000 GCA_034096865.1 Theodoxus fluviatilis | reverse complement strand
TGGACATAGAGGTGGGTTGGGGTACGAGGTGGGGATAGGAAGGGGAAGAGGAAAAGATGATAAGGAAGAAGTCGAAGGATTTGAGGTTGTTTGCAGGTCAACGTGAACTTGCATAAATTTGCTGAAGAGATAAGGGATTAGAAAGGAAGGAACAAAATTGGAGAAATGAGTGACAAGAGAAAGTGAAAAGCAATAAAGAAAAGGATGACGGAAAGGAAAAACGCCATTTTAATTAAATGGTTGCACAATGCGCATGCTCGTCACGTTCATGTTTCTGCCTCAAATGTAACCAACGCACGGAAAGGTTTCTGCAACGCAAGGAAACCATGGGGGTAATAATGAATTGGAAGACATGCCGAAACGCACCCAAGTGAGAGATACAGATACAGATATACTTTATTATCCATAATTGGAAATTATTTTGCCAATGATCAGCTCTTACAAAGAACAAAAATCACACAGACATAAAAGTGAAGACAACTCACTCCTCCCTCCCTCACCCACCTCCCCGTCCCCCTCCATCTCCTCTTCCTGACTCTCCAACACTCTGACCGTCCGCACTCGGCCTCCAACCCACCCCGACCCTCCTCCCCGTAGTCCCGCCACTCCTTGCCCCCCCGCAACCCCTACATCAAAAGGAGACATGCACTCCACTGTCATCGTGCCTGGAGACGGTCGTGAATCCCGTTCAGCGTGCACAAGTATTTAAATATCGGATCGACAGGGGAAGAAACGAATCTCTCAGTCTGGATGTTTCGGCTTTAATGAAAAGGTACCGAACACCAGATTGTGCGCGGATGTAGTGCGCTTTCGGTGGATGCGTTGGATCTGCTAGCAACGATAGAGCCTTCACTGAAACAGCATCAGCGACCAGTTCTTCGATCTCCCGTAATTGTTTCTTATCACTCTTCCTGCACTGTTGATGATTGTGTTGAGTGTTTTCCTGTCTTTTACTGACATGTTCCCGATGGTACAAGCTATGCAATAAGTGAGGGTGGACCAAGGAGTACTCTATCATCTGTGGTGCATCTCCTTCTGATATAGTACTCCTTGGGGTGGACTGCATTACAGACTGATAGAAAAGTTCGAGAATGGTTTTGTCCACGCGAAACTGCTTAAGATATTCCGTTTGAACTCAAGATGGTAAGGGATGGTAAGTCTGATCACTCATCTACCTCCTTTTAGATCTTCTTTTATCAAGCAGTATGTCAACTCCACTTCGGCAGACCAAGGAAATGAGTGAGAGCGAAAAGCGAGGGGCTTGGCGCGAACTGGCCACAGTGACAACAAGCAACCTGTCATGGTAAATGCCGTATAAGCCAACGTGGAGGCCCTGCTCACTCACCTCCTCCTCCACCACCTCCGCGTTGACTTCCAGGATGGGTCCGTTCATCCACTTGTCGTACTGACGGTGGAACTTGACGGCGGCAACCCACAGTCGGTCGTAAGGTTCCTTGGCCACGCTAATGTCCTGTATCTGTGCGTAGGGCGTCTGGGTCTCCATGCCCAGCAACGTCTCCTCGCGGTTGATCTTGATTTTCTGTAGAAAGACAACCACACGCACGTTGTTGACAAATGAGAAGAGCTTGCTGTGTTGTGTCTGGAATAATAATGCATGGTCCCCAGGGAGGTGAGATGGTATTGAAGTGATAAAAAGAGGTAGCCCGATGACCGGGGGATAAATGTGCGCGGTTAGATCATCCATCAATGGGTGGAAAAGTCGCAATATAAAAAGAACATCTTTACCTTTGCCTTTAAGAAAAGTGAGAACAATATCATTTCTGATGAAAAACGTTTCAGCACTTCCCACATCTCTGTCTCTCCTGACTCTCCCAAGGACAAACACACACACATGCACGAGTGCACGCATGCACACACACATACACACATGCAGAAACTCGCACACATACATATATACATGATTCCATATACACACGCACGCACAGGCACACACAAGCACACACACACACACACAAACACGCACGCACGCACACGCACACACACATACACACGCACACACACACACTTACACGCACACGCACACGCACACGCACGCACACGCACACGCACGCACACACACGCACACACACACATACACACACTCGCACACGCACACACACACAGACGCACACGCACACACACACACACACACACACACACACGCACGCGCACACACACACACACACACACACACACACACACACACGAGCCTCTCGAGCCTTGCCTCCGCGTTAAACTCCTCCAGTCGATCACCGATCTCCTCTAGCTCGGCAACGTTGCTCTCTGCTTCCGACATGCGGTCCTTGGTGCTGAACTGCTTCATCTGCTTGGCCGTCTCGTCCAGTCTGGCCTGGAACTTCTTCTTCCAGTCCTTCAGCTTGCTCACCGCCATGTCGTGCTCCTTGCTCAACTTGTTCTCTCTGCAAGTGGAACGTAAGGACAATGTTGGCCATGAGATGTGGGAAAGGGTAGAATACCGTGAAATACAGTATTTCGAAAAAATACGAAGGTTAAAGACGGATACTAAGATAACAGTACAGACGATAGACATGCACACAAAAGCACGTGACGATACAATCACGCCCATTTAGTTGCACAAACATAGTTTTAAACGCAAGAAAACAAGTTTGTTGCTCATATGAACACGTGAAGGATTGGGGTTGGGGTTGGGTGGGTGGGGATACAGGCCCAAAAACTTAACGCATAGGTACCTGATACACAGAGGGATGGACAGACAATTAACACACATCACACAATCTCTCTCTCTCTCTCTCTCTCTCTCTCTCTCTCTCTCGCTCCGTGGCGATCGTGCTTGGTCTGATTACTGGACTCGTGATGAACTTGACCGCTGGATGGCTGAGCACGGTAGCTGTGAACTTCACTGCCGTTCAGGGGGAAACCGTGCATGCCCTGCTTTCCGCGAACCTTTCGCTGTCGTGTTTGGCACTGCCAATGAGATACGGCCAGACTTGTGGTAGGTTGGGTCATTTTTCTGTCGGTCTCGGAGTAGGAGGGTCCAGTGCCCAGTACCATCGTGATCTCTCCTTCCTTCTCCTCCTGTCGGGAAATGTGGAAGAAAACCCGGGACCTGGATTGGAGAAGAGAGATCTGGAAGAAGCGCTGAAGGCACTGAATGAAGACTGGGACAGAAGGCAGCAAAAGGCAACGGCAACGGTCTTGGAGGAAATGAAAACTCTGAGAGGCTGTGTGCAACGTCTAGAAGGGAAGTTGGAGGAGATGAAGAAGGAGGTTAACGACATGAATGACAAGCTAATAGCTCAGGAGGATTACCTTGACCACCTCGGTGACAAGTTGGCGGAAATGACAGCTAGAGCGAATAGAGCAGAGGAGAAGCTGGAAGATCAGGAAAGACGTGCACGCAGAGATAACATCATCCTATACAATGTTCCGGAACAGGAGAATGAAACATTTCAAGACACAGAGATAAAGTTTCTAGACACTGTGAATGATGTTCTACCTGGCAGCTTGGAACGAAGAGACATAAGAAGAGCTCACCGAATCGGAAAATCATCGCCGGGCAAGTCTCGTCCTCTGATCGCCTGCCTCAACAGAAGCGCGCACAAGTACGACATCCTCGGATGCAGAGCCCAGCTGAAGGACAAGGGGATCGGCGTATCGACTGACAGGACCGACCAGCAGCGCCGACAACTTCAGGAGGCGCGAGAAGCGGGAAACCATGCTTACTTCAAGGGAGGTCAGCTGCACGTGGTACCAGGGCGACAAGTGGGACGCCACCGTATCCAGACGCGATCCACTACTAGGTCTGGATCCCAGACGGACACCGGTACTGCCTAGGACCGTGGCCGAGGCGCTGTTACAACTGAGTTGCCGGCAGGTATTTGCAACTTTCTCTCATGGAACATTAATGGGATTTTGCAGAAATTTGATGACCCTGACTTTCTTCCTTATATTCAGAAATTTGAGTTTGTATGTTTAGTAGAAACCTTTGTTGAATATGTTAAAATTGATAGTATTGAAAACTGTTTCAGATGTTTTGTGTCGCCAGCCCGAAAATTATCTGAGAAGGGTCGTAGATCGGGTGGTGTCGTGTGTTTGATCAAGCACTGCATAGCTCAGTTTGTTGAACAAATTGAAGTAGATTATGATTTCATGCTGGCTTTCAGATTTAACAATCAACTGTTTATGTCAGACAGGGACGTGATATTGCTATGTGTATATGTTCCGCCTGCCGGTTCTCCGTACTATAGTCAATCAGGAGAGACAAATGGAATTTCAGTGCTTCAGCAGTGTTTGATGCAGCTAACAGTGACTTTCCCATATTGTTCCTTGATTGTGTGCGGCGACTTCAATGCTCGCACGGGTAATCACGATATAGGACACACTAATATTTCGGACAGTATGCGTGATTTGCTTGTCGATTCACGTTGCTCCCAGGACAGCGCAGTAAATGATTTTGGTACTGAATTATTGACAGTTTGTGCCGGTTTCGATCTGTGGATATTGAACGGGAACATATCTGGTGATTTAGATGGCAAATTTACCTACATGTCAAGTACTGGCAACAGTGTGATAGACTACTTTCTTGTTTCCGGTGATTTGTTTCCCATTTGTGCATCACTTAATGTAAAAGAAAATGTCTTATCGTCCCATTTGTGCATGGAACTATGTTTGAAGTGTAAAAGCAGTATTACAAATGATGTAAGAGAAGTTTTTGTTATTGAAAAATTCGTTTGGGAAGAGGCATCAAGTGAGGAGTTTAAAAACAATTTACAAAGTGGGGTAGAAGGATTGGAGAGATTGTTAGATGATGATATGGATGTAAACGCTGCGGCAGAGGCAATTACAAATTGCTATGTGAGTGCTGCAGAACCTTTGAAGAAATCAATTGTGTGTGGGAGAGCAAGACACGGCCAGCCGTGGTTCGACAGGGAGTGTAGGGCAAGCAAGAATCTGTTACGCTCTTTACTACGCAGATACAGCCGCACATTGGCAACGTGTGATAAAGAATCGTATAGGCAAAGAAGAAAAGAGTACAAGTCTTTGCTAAAGTCAAAGAAAGAGTCGTATAGAATGAATGCTCTTACTAGTCTAGAAGATAGTATTAAAGACCCTTCCCTGTTCTGGAAACAGGTGAGAAAGCTTAACCTTAGATCTGCTATGTATTGTAGTATATCATGTGAAGAATGGAAAGATTATTTTTCTGAAATGTATAGCCATGCTTTAGCTGAACAGCAACAGCAAACTGATATTGATTACAGTGTACTCATATTAGCATCAGATGAGTTGTCACCCCTTGATTGTGAAATAACTAAGGAAGAGGTTAGATGTGCAATAGATAAACTGAAGAATAGGAAGGTTTCAGGGGAGGACAAAATATTGGCAGAAATGCTCAAGTGTACACCTCAGAGACTCATAACAATCATTGCTCAGCTTTTCAATAATATGCTTGCCAAAAAGTGTTTTCCAAATATTTGGACGAAATCAACTATCTTACCAATCTACAAAAGAGGAGACCCCGCTATCAAAGATAATTATAGGGGAATTTCAATCACAAGTATTTTTAGTAAAGTATTCACTTCAGTGGTCACTGACAGGTTACAAGACTGGGCGGAAAGTAATGGTCTAATTGGAGAGGAACAAGCAGGTTTCAGAAAAGGTTATTCGACGATGGACAATATTTTTGTTCTTCACTCAGTTATCAATAGATATCTGTCAAGGCATAGAAAACTGTATGCTGTTTTTGTGGATTTTAAGAAAGCTTTCGATAGTATAAATAGAAATGTACTTTGGCAAATTCTTCGGGGTTATGGGATGAAAGGGAGACTACTCCAGATGATCCAAGCAATGTATTTTGATGTTCAAAGCAGTGTAAGGTGCAACGGTCGCTACAGCGACTCATTTGCATATACCAAGGGATTAAAGCAAGGATGTAAAATGAGTCCGATACTTTTTTCTCTTGTAGTGAACTATGTGGCTAAGATTGTAACCAAACATGGTAAACATGGTATTCAGCTTATGCCTGATGCTACGATTATATATCTGCTACTGTTCGCAGATGATATAGTTCTTGTATCGGACACCGTCGTTGGTCTGCAAAACCAATTGAACAGTCTCAAAAAAGCTTCAGACACAGTTGGTCTGGATGTAAACCAACAAAAAACAAAGGTCATTGTTTTCCGAAATGGTGGTTATCTGGCAGGTCATGAGAAGTGGTATCTGGGGACGGAAAGAATTGAGACTGTGAATGAGTACAGATATCTTGGAGCACTGTTCACTTCGAGACTGTCCTTTAGTATTTTACAGTCTGATCTTGTACTTAGAGCAAAAGCTGGCATGATTCAACTGACTAAGTGTCTACAAAAATTAGGAAATGTGTCACCAGATGTGTATTTCAAAATGTTCACTTCCCAGATACAGCCGGTACTTTTGTATACATCAGAACTGTGGGGACTGTACAACTGTTCGGAAATAGAATCTGTACACCTACAAGCTATGAAAAGATTTCTCAATGTTCCTGTACAAGCTCCTAACTTGATGACGTATGGTGAAATCGGAAGATACCCACTGTATATCAATGCAACTTTACGGGCTATTAAGTACTGGTTGCGTGTACTTAAGATGGAGGCAACTAGATACCCTAACAAAGTTTACAAGATGATGCTCATCTCGGGAAATAATGGAAACTGGGTTGACAAAATAAAAGAAGTATTGTATAGATATGATTTTGCTGATGTATGGCGTAATCAGAATGTGCGGAATGAGACAGAGTTCTTGCTCGAGTTCAGAAAGCGCCTTATCACTGAGTACATGAATGTATGGACAGTTTCAATATCAGCGAGTGGTAGATATGAACTGTACAGATCCTTTAAGACAGAATTGAAAAGAGAGAAATATTTGTATATATTAGATAAAAAAGTTTTTCGAGATGTTTATGTTATTTTTAGGATGGGATTCAGCGATCTGTTCACGCATAAATACAGATTTTCTACGGAGCGAGCTGATAATGCTTACTTATGTCCATCATGCTATGAAACAGACGAAAATGAACAGCATTTGTTACTTGAATGTCCTGCCTATGAAGATCTCAGACGAATGTATATATGCAAGTTGACGACGAATACATATGCCTTTGATGTTAAGGTACTCCTGTCGCTGGAGGAGCCTAAGGCAGTACGAGCGGTTGCAACGTATTTATATTATGCATTCAAAAGAAGAAAAGAAGCTGTTTCTATTGCTATGGCCGAAGAGGCATATTATGTGTAATTGTGTTGTGATGGGCCGGTGGCCTAACAAAAATAAACCATTCGTTCGTTCTCTCTCTCGCTCTATGGCAGTGCACTTGAACAAGATTAAATCACTACAGACGAGCTGCCAAGGTTACCATTTCCGACTCAACATTGTCTACGGATGAAAAGATAAAAAATCTTGGCTTACTACCCTTCCAAAAACATCTCGTCCTCAATAAATGCATCCTTATGCACAAAATTGCTCATTCACAAGCACCAAAGTATCTTACTGATCTCTTCATTCGTCCCCAAACAAGCCATTCACTATCTCGCAACACTTTCATTCTACCACAACCTAGAATAGACATTTTCAAAGGCAGTATTACATATTCAGGTGTTATGATATGGAATACACTTCCATTGCACCTTAGGAACAATACTACCTTGACGTCTTTTAAAGCATCCATACGTGATTATCTATTCAGATGATCTCACTTCTGTCGCCTGTACATATGACACGTATTGCTTGATCTTATAGACTCACTGAGCTGACAGCTGTCAAAGACATATACTAAAATCTTTGTCAATGTTGATCATATTCTTCATATATCTTATCAACTGTTGTACATGGATTAGCTACTGTGTATTTTGTGTCTTAATTATCAATGTTTTCATTTCTTTATGAGCAAGGACAATTTGTAAGAAAGGCAGAAATGCCTAAAATTTCATCCTTGATAAATAAAGAATCAATCAATCAATCAATCTCTCTCTCTCTCGCTCTCGCTCTCTCTCTCTCTCTCTCTCTCTCTCTCTCTCTCTCTCTCTCTCTCTCTCTCTCTCGCTCGCTCGCTCGCTCACACACGCACACACACACACACACACACACACACTCGCACACACATGGCCAACATTTATTAGCGCATGCATTTCGAAGAACATTCTTTTATACATTCTTTCATCCCAAATGGTCCTTTAGATAATAACTGGAACAGGATTAGAATACCACTGACTCTTGCACGATAACAGGACCTAAAGGACCAGATGCATTCTCAATACTGCCTGGTAACCTTCTCCTCCTGAGCTACAGGAATAAATCCCGAAAGCGAGGCAGCCAGGGGTTCTAGCCAGATTTTGTACTGGGTGTAAATGAAGTTGATCGTCCTGTCAAATCCATCTGTAACAATTCAAGTAAAGTCGATTGCAGCCACGCAGTACTCACGTGTTTTTGATGATGGGCAGGACTCTGTCGGGCCAGGTGAAGGTGTTGCTGTTGACGATAATGTCGTTCTTGTCCAGGTAGGCGTAGTCCATCAGGAACGTCAGGTTTCCTGCAGCGACCTCAAGCTTCTCCTGTAAGGGACGTCGGCAAGGAAGGACTGAGGTGACCTTGGCTTACTTTGAACATACTTTATTTTTCCACAGTTTCCTTCTCTTTAGCTTGAAACTTCCAGATCCGAAGTGCTTTACGCACAAGGATGCAGCTTTTGCGTAATATCCTCGCTTTATACTGTATATTAATGAAAGAAACTCGATCGCATTACGACAGAATTGTTCTTAATGACCCCGTAAAGTTTATAAATATATAATAAATGCATGGTAAACTTTATTTGCGATTCTTCTCTTTTAGTTACCAGTGAGCAGTTCACTTCGATTCCAAATAGAGACGGACCGATTTATGAATGAATTAACATCCTTTGAGCATCAGAAGTGTAATTTTTTTTATAATTCATTCTTGACAATGCAGAAGTCTACTTTAGCACCATCAAGCTGACTTGAAAATGTTCAATATGTTATGATTTTCTCTACAGTTCCTCTTGCTATTCGTAAATAGTCTCTTGAAAAGCTTTAGTGTATATCTTTATTTGGCAAAAATTCACAATATTAACGACAAATATCTCATAAAAAGAAGAAGTCGTGAGAAGACGGTCACTGAGGTGGACTGAAGACAAGTTTCTGAGTCGTTTGGAAGGCTACTTGGTTGTGTGGTCGGTTGATTATTTGAGTGTCAGACTAATTGAAACCGTGATCAACCATTCATCGATTAGATGAAGGGAAATTGGATGTGGGGCAGTGGAATGGAGTATGTGGTATAATGTGCTGGAGTGTTTTCATTTCTTCAGTTTATTTATTCTCATTTCTTTCGAGATTGAATCTGGATTAGATTTGAATTGGTTTGGTTTGGTTTGGTTAGGTTTGGTGTTGTTTAGTTTGGTATGATTTGGTTTGGTTTGGTTTGTATTGTTTAGTTTGGTTTGGTTTGGTACAGTTTGGTTTGGTGCAGTGTTGTTTCGCAGCATTTTGTTTTGGTTCAATTGACTCGATACTGGTTAAATTTGCAGTAAAATGAGGGAAGATAAAATAGATTGAATTGAGAATAGCGAATGTTGAGCGAGACGAGGTGGGGCAAAGTGAGTTAATCTGAGAAGGGGTAATAGGCGAAGCAAGCTCAGCTGAGGCGATATGAGATAAGTTGATTAGGTTCAGGTTGTTTGGAACGTTGCAGGTATGTTGGATGAACTAGGTGACTGCATGCAGAGAGCCAAGGAGCGGACCTTGAGTTGGAGGAGTTCCCCAGTGTGCAGACTCTCGATGTAGGCCTGCATCTCCACCAGCTCTTGGGTCGACTCTGCCTGATGTGCGCTGCGCCGCACGATGGTGTCGTACTGGCCACAAATGCCGCGGTTGAACTTCTCACTCGTCTCTGCGATCTTGGTCACCATCATGTTGATCAGCTTCCTTGCACGTTCTATTATCCACTGCATGGCAGTTAAACATGACAACTAAGTAAACAA
>JAWQFJ010009664.1:7500-13345 GCA_034096865.1 Theodoxus fluviatilis | reverse complement strand
TTTTTCCGGGGTTTCCACTCGTCATCCGCTCAAAAAAAACCTGCACCTACGCAGACAACTCATCAGTCATACACAAACACAACCCTCCAACAACCATCAAAATATCAAGGTGCGTCCAACCTCCCATCACAACCCTCGCACCCAACTCACCAACATCAACTAACCTCAAACAAACTATCACAAAATCACTACACATCCGCAAAGTCACCACACTTCCCCCTTCGCCGTTTCCCCCTACATCGCCTCCAAACTTGAACTCCTCTGCGCCCGAGCCTCCACTCGTTGGGTCCAACTCACAGTCAACGTCACATACATCCGCTAAACTATCACCAGTAAACGCCTCTAACCGCCCCCCCCCCCCACCCTACACGAAAAAACAATCAACTCACCCATCCTACAACACAACTTCCAGACGTCACCGCAACTACAGATCGAAAACACAACACACTTGTCAACAAAAATCAAACCACACTATCAACTCACGTACATCACGACATCAATCACCCATCAAGAGCAACAAGACGAACATCTCTAAACAAACTCAATACATCACAAACATCCAACATTCAACCACCACGCAGCACAAATCAGTAACACCGCGATGCAATCACTCAAACTCCACTACCCCAACTCAAACAACTCAAAGATCACAGAGTCCGGTTACACCGGCAACCACGCATAATCAAAACAAATACCTCACCTACCCTTCCCACAAAAATACAATCACCCGCAGCTACAACCCACGGGACAACATCCACCAATAAACATGCCCATACAACTTCAGACTACAGGAACTAAACCAATCAAAATCACCACCACACAATCCAATATCGAAGTCCCCCACAACCATCCAGCAATCCAAAACACACATACCACCACACTCAAGTCCCACAGCCAATCGAAACAAGGATGGAAAATCCCCCAAGAATGACTCTCAAACACGCCACATCCACGTTACAAAACAAACATCACCAAATAACCAATAACCCCACATCTCAAGCAATATACCAAAACCCCACCCTCCGCTCACAAAACTCATACGTCTACACAGGCAACTTACGCATCCCAGAAACCTCAAAAATCCAAAACAATCACAAACAAACACAATCCACACAAAAACAGTTATACCATGCATACACACAAAAAACCACAGGCAGGTTGCCTCAAGCTCAAACAGTTCTCACCCACTCCGACCCGGACACCAAAAAACCCGTCCCCACTCACACCTCCTCAATAGACACTTCATACACCAAACACCAAAAAGGCGGAGCCTCCAGCTCACTACAAACTACGACGTCTGCACAAAAAAATACTGCACACATCCGCCCAAGGACAGGTCCTCCGCCAATCCAGCCACCATCACAGCTGCTACGCACTATCACTAACTAGATAACCTTCCCTCAACCACCCCTCCACTTCGTACACAAAAAAAAAACAACCCCAATCCAAACAAAAGGGGCAAAAAATCCAATACAAACAAATAACTATACACAAACCTACAACCCCCAAAGCGATCACAACTCTCCAAACTCACACTCCAACTTGCACCTGCTACCCCACGACAGAACAAATTCGAGGTACCTCAACTCACACAGAAGAGTACCATCCTTAAATCTCTGGCGGGTACCATTGCTTAGGGGTAGGTAGCCCAATACCATGAACTACTTGTGCCAGGAATGTTGGGGTATGGGAATGGGGAGACTGTGCGTGTGTGTGTGTGTGTGTGTGTGTGTGTGTGTGTGGTGGTGTTTGTGTGTGTGTGTTCGTGTGTGGTGTGTGTTGTGTGTGTGTGTAAGTGTGTGTGTGTGTTGTGTGTGTGTGTGTGTTGTGTTTGTGTGTGTGTGTGTGTGTGTGTGTGTGTGTGTAAGTGTATGTGTGTATGTGTGAGTGTGTGTGTGTGTGTGTGTGAGTGTGTGGTGTGTGCTGTAAGTGTGTGTGTGTGTAAGTGTGTATGTGTGTATGTGTGAGTGTGTGTGTGTCTATGAGTGCGTGTGTGTGTGTGTTGTGTGTGTGTGTGTGTGTGTGTGTGTGTGTGTGTGTGTGTGTGTGTGTGTGTGTGTAGTGTGAGTGTGTGTGTGTGTGTGTGTGTGTGTGTGTGTGTGTGTGTGTGTGTGTGTGTTTGTGTGTGTGTATATGTATGTGTGTGTAAGTGTTTGTGTGTGTCTGTGTGTGTGTAAGTGTGTATGTGTGTGTGTATAAGTGTGTGTGTGTAAGCGTGTGTGTGTGTGTGTAAGTGTGTGTGTGTGTATGTGTGAGTGTGTGTGTGTCTATGAGTGCGTGTGTGTGTGTGTGTGTGTGTGTGTGTGTGTGTGTGTGTGCGCTGCGCGTGAGTGTGTGTCTACGAGTGTGTGTGTGTGCGTGTGTGTGGTGTGTGTGTGTGTATGTGTGTGTGTGTGTGTGTGTGTGTGTGTGTCTGAGTGTGTGTAAGTGTGTATGTGTGTGTGTAGTGTGTGTGTGTGTGTGTAAGTGTGTGTGTGTAAGTGTGTGTGTGTGTGTATGTGAGTGTGTGTGTGTCTATGAGTGCGTGTGTGTGTGTGTGTGTGTGTGTGTGTGTGTGTGTGTGTGTGTGTGTGTGCGTGAGTGTGTGTCTAAGTGTGTGTGTGTGTGTGTGTGTGTGTGTGTGTGTGTGTGTGAGTGTGTTTGTGTCTGTAGTGTGTGTGTGTGTGTGTGTGTGTGTGTGTGTGTGTGTGTGTGTGTGTGTGGTGTGTGTGTGTGTGTGTGTGTGTGTGTGTGTGTGTGAGAGTGTGTTTGTGTCTATGAGTGCGTATGTGTGGATGTGTGTGTGAGTGTGTTTGTGTCTATGAGTGTGTGTGTGTGTTTGTGTGTGTGTGTGTGTGTGTGTGTGTGTTTGTGTGTGTATGTGTGTGTGTGTGTGTGTATGTGTGTGTGTGTGTGTGTGTTTGTGTGTGTGTGTGTAGGTGTGTATCAGTTCTGGATGTGTGTGTGTGTATATGTGTGTCTGTGTGCGTGGCTGCCTGTTTGTGGATGTGTACGTGCGTGTGTGTGTGTATGTATGTGTGATTGTGTGTGTAAATGTGTGTGTATCTGTGTGTGTGTAAGTGTGTGTGTATGTATGTGTGTGTATGTATGTGTGTATATATGTGTGTTTGTGTGTAAGTGTGTGTGTGTGTATGTGTAAGTGTATGTGTGCGTGTGTGTGTATGTGTGTGTGTGTAAGTGTGTGTGTATGTATGTGTGTGAGTGTGTGTATGCACATGTATGTGACTGTGTATGTATGTATGTGTGTGAGTGTGCGTGTGTGTGTATGTATATGTGTGTGCATGTGCGTGTGCGAGTGTGTGTAGGGGAAAATGCTCTAGTTCAGTAGTTGCCCTTGTCCATCAGACAAAGAGAGGTAGAAACCAACATCTGTATTGTAAAGTATTGTATTGTAATTGTCTTGTACTCTAATTATCTTGTACTGTATTGTATTATGTTGTACTGTAATTGTCTTGTACTGTACTGTACTCGTAATGAAATTGAAAAGTAAATGAACTATAACGTAATGTTAATGTAATGTAACGTAATGCTAAGATGTAATTTAATGTAACTGTAAAGTAAATGTAATGTAACTGTAAAGTAAATGTAATGTAAATGTAATGTAAATGTAATGTAAATGTAATGTAAACGTAATGTTAATGTAATGCAATGTAAATGTGATGTAAATGTAATGTTATTGTAAAGTAAATGTAATGTAAATGTAACTATGATATATTGTACTGTACTGTACTCTGTTTATGTTGTGTTGTGCTGTACTGTACCGCACTGTACTGTATTCTATTGTGCGATGTTGTATTGTATTGTACTGTATTACACTGTATCGACAGGGACAACCCATACCGCACCAACCTGACTGCCGTCCTGGCGGGAAAGACCCGGATGGCAGCGTGGATCGTCAGCAACTGCGGGGCTCCCAGCCAGCGCCAGCGCTACGTGGAGGAACTGCAGAAACACGTCCACGTCGACGTCTATGGCAAGTGCAGCAAGGTCACAATGGACCGCAGGAAGTGAGTACCCTGGCACCTAGGAGTGTGGTGCCCAATTATGAAGTAATGAAGAATGAATGAATGAATGAATGAATGAACGAATGAATGAACGAACGAATGAATGAACGAACGAATGAATAAACAAATGAATGAACGAAGAAACTTACTAATGAATGAATGAAAGAATAAATGAATGAATGAACGAATGCATGAACGAATGAACAAACAAATGAATGAACGAATGAATGAATGAATAAATGAACGAATGAATAACGAATGATGGTACGAACGAATGAATGAACGATCAGATGAACGAATAAATGAATGAATGATGGATGGAAGAATGAAGATTACATGGATGTCTGAATAGGTGGATGGATGATATAGACGGCCTGTCAATCTTTGTAGGCTGAATAATGCCATTGACTACTAAGTCAGACCGTGACTATATCCCGTGCGAAACTGGGCGCTGATTGGTTCTCTAAAATAGCCGTGCGCTACTCGGCTATATGATACTAAAGATGTCTTTGATGGTATAATCATATCGCTCCGTTCTGGGCACTTTTCGTTTCCCGAGTTGTTTTTGATGACTGGCTGTTAAGAAATTCGGCGATGCGGAAATTTAGGACGCAACATTTTTTCACGCTCACAGTTTGCATGAAAATTCGTTCTTCTGAAAAAAATGTCTCTGTCTGAAATATAAATAGAAATAGAGTTGTATCTAAATGCAACGCGCAAGGATACAGAGGGTCCTATTTATAGGTAGCCAGTGAACAGAAAAGCGCGCGAAATGAGGCCCGGCTTGGCGCGGGATGTAGACGCGTGTACAAAATCACCAGAGCTCGTTACAGCAAAATCAAATCAAATCACTTCCCTGATGAGAATCGCACAGAAAGATGCGGAGAGCCCATGCTCATCCCCCAACTCACAGAGGATGGCAGGGGGAAGAAGAGGAAAGACAGAGGTCTCCATGTTTCAGAAGTTGTGCAGTTTGATCAAAGGGTTTCACAAAGTTTGATAACGAATGTTTTGTTGTTTTCTTCAAAATGTCCTCCAAATGCTAGCTTCGAAGTGCTAAGGAGGCAGAAGTCCTTAAAAAGGATTTTGAGTAATCAACCGAAATACGCACACATTAAAACAAAAAATGAAATCAGGCATTTTAATATATTTCCTTGAAAGTTTGGTGACTATACTGTATCCTGCAGTATGTTTCCCCCAAGATGTCAGTTCTAAGAATGTTTTTATAACAATTAAATAACGCACAGCTGTGGCAAAGCAAGCAGGAGGAGAAACAATTTCAAAGGCAAATTACTCATAATTAAGGTAATGAGATCCTAATTGTTTGAAAATTTGTGTAAAACCTACATGTGATTGCATAAGGGTTTTTCTCCCTCAGTGACTGGATATTTTTAATTAATACAGTTATGCATAAAAGTGAGAAACATTATTTTAGGACTCTGGCCTCCTTTTCTTTGGACGTTTACAGATACACTTTGTTGTTGTTATTGTTGTTGATATTGTTAAATGTCCTGGAGTTTGACTGCATTGCACTTTCCTTCATGGGTAATGTGCTGTGTTTGTGCAGAAATGCTATTGTCACTATCTGATGTTTAGAGTTACCAATGAACCTGACACTGAATGGGGAAGTTGGAAAGACGGTTTTTAGCAGTCAGATTAAATATGCCATCTTTTGTACTCTCCGTTACCTCTAATGAAACCGCGTTCTGCAATACATCTCTGTTTGTTAGTTAGTTAGTTAGTTAGTTAGTTAGTTAGTTAGCTAGCTAGCTAGTTAGTTAGTTAGTTAGTTAGTTAGTTAGTTAGTTAGTTAGTTAGTTAGTTAGTTAGTTAGTTAGTTA
>JAWQFJ010009663.1:17500-27389 GCA_034096865.1 Theodoxus fluviatilis | reverse complement strand
TCTTCTTCTTCTTCTCCTCCTCCTCCTTCTTCTTCTTCTCCTCCTACTTCTTCTTCTTAAAGTATAAAAACACTTCACGACGATGGAGTCAGTACAATTTACCTAACCAGTCACATGAAATCCATTATATGGAGCCCCACTGCCCATCAGCCCGCAGAGACTTTAAACACGAAAAGCCTATAGGGCCATAGGGCATAATTCACATATCAATTTCCCTCGTCACCCACAAAGCACTTAGGGAGGGATGGATAGATGGAGGCCAAGGCTCATCAGCCTTGAAGGCCATTCAAGGTTAAAGTGTTCTTAGCTGTATAAAAATGTGTAATTAGAAGATTACTTCAGAAGAGGTAAGTGGAGAAATATCGAAAACAATGAAGACATAATACGACTCATAGACGAGAATAAAAGAATCTATTTTTTATTTATGTATCTCAGCAAGAGGATCTTTAAAAATGTCCGATAAACTGCTCAACCCACTCCGTAGATGAGAACAAAGACGAACTCCAACTCTGTGTCCGGTCTGCTTTGGCTACAGCGTATCTCCAGCTCTTGAAATCTTTCACCATTTTGGATGTAGCATGGAGATTCCACAGAAACTGCAGGGTAGGCTGTGCTGGCAATTCCACCACCACTGGCATTTTCTCCAGAGCACGACCAGTTTCCCTATACTGGTCGCAGAAGTGCCGATACTCTACGTGCTTCTTCTCGCGTCCACAGCTGATGCTGGCCTCCAAGAGGACAGAGCTCAAGCAGGAAATCCGTCGGCTTTTCCTCGCTCCATATTACATGGAAAAGATTGCAGCAAGATTGTGACTGGTCTACGTACTCTGGCACATTTTGGCTGCAACCCTTCCCTTTTCCACCAACCCTTCCCCCTCCCCCCCCCCCCCCCCACCCCCCCCCCCCCCCCCCCACCCCAACTCTCTGTCCTTCCCTTGCCTTTTCCTCTTTCATCTCTCTTTCTACACACACATACACACACACACACACACACACACACACACACACACACACACACACACACTCTCTCCGCTTCCACTTCCTTGTTGTTTCGCTTTGAGGAGACAAGTTTTCAGGGCAGCTGACCGAAAAGATACCAGACCACTGCTGGGACGTCATTTCATTAGGAACGCTCCGTTTGCATGAAAAAAGGATTGAATTCCGTTCTTCCTCGTCGGAATCTTCATGTAGTCGACGGGATTCTGTTTTTTAATGTTATTCGTCGTGGAATTAGCAAATTTGTCATTACTTTGATGAGATGAAGAGTGAACCGATAACTTCTTAAGATGCAAAAGATGTGTATTCGTGTGTAGGATAAGAAGCGTGACATCTAAAATGAAAGAAACAGATGTTTGGAAGAGCGCAACTTTTTGCGATAATACGCCCGCAGCGAGGCTCCACATGTGATGGCAGAGCTCTTACATACGCTATGACTAAGACGGCAAAACTGGGTCAGATCAATGTCAGACGTCTCTTAGTCCCTCTTACAGCGTAGGTAATTGCACAAGATTTGTATGCAATCTATTCTGAGAATAATGTAGCCGATTATTCTGGGAATCGAACTTAAATTAAATTTTACTAAGCCATGAAGGTTGAAAACTCATTTTTAGCAACGCCAACGTTTGTATGACTACGTGAGTAATTTCAGATTATGTCAAACCAACTGATTTATGCTGAATAGACCTTGGCTAGCCGACAAATGCCACGAAATGGACCTGTCCCTCTGGCTTAGATAAGGTCTGCGGTATTTCCTGATTGGGGAGCTGAGGCTGGAGGCGGTAGATCTAACAATGGGCACTGGCAGGTCCACTGTCGTTTTCACTCTTGCACAAGTTTGGCACTGCTGTTGAGTTCGCGCCAGCTGACAAGATACAGAGATGTATTTGTATCTTCGTGTTGGTGGCGTCCGCATCACGGGTGGGTTTTCAGCAAGCTAAGGCAATTGTCCTTATTAAACTACTACTTGCATGTTGTTAACATGACGTGTTTACCCGCTAAATCTTGTAATTGGACAATGCCACGCAGAGATGACTTTCCCCCGCCTACTCTTGTTATTTTAACTGTGATTAGCCGGTTGTAACGGTGAGCGTGTTATGAAATCTCGGACCCAAAGATTTTTGTCTTTGCTGCGTGTGATTATACAAACATTTCTAGAGGAAACTACCATTTGATCGGGTAATAAGGTGAAAGAAAACGATGAAAACACATATTTCGTCATGTTATACATTTGCATGCAAGTAGGTCACGCTCTACGTTTTAGGATACTCTACGGTCTAGGATATGACACTATCAATCAAAACTTTTTCCTCTTTCATTCTGACTTCACATATTGCAATGGGCTCCCACGGAAGAGGCATGAACCGTTAAATGTTTTCATCTTTCTATGAATGATCTGATAACAGCCTGTGGTTTTGATAACTTAAATACCTTTCAAAATATCTCTAACGGACGTGGAACCATTAGTCATGAAACCGGTTAGTTTTCTCTGCAGTTGTGTCTGCAGCATCAGGAAAGTGGAAGAACAGCTTATTCTACTCTACTCGTTTCTTGTCATTCAAGACCACAACTGTATATGCATGTGTATCACAAAAGCATCGTAACTTAATAACGTATTCATGTCCAAAGCACTATGTAGAATACATTAATAGTTCATTAAAATTGCTGTATCATTCAAATTAAGGTGGATCAAAGTCAAATTCAGTCGAAAACCGGGCTACAGAGTTAAACGAACGATACTACGCGGGTTCTCATGTAACTGTGTGGTTTGGGCAGAAAAATCCCGGCAGTGACGTACGTAGGCACATCAATACAGTCAAACTTGGGTTAAGTTCGCATGTGATCTTTTAGTATTTTCCGGACGTTCATGAGCGGGCGGATGGATGGATGGATGGATGGACGGACGGACGGGTGAGTGGGTTGATGGATGGATGGAGCTTAAGGGCGTATCAGCCGTACAGGCTATATAAGATCACAACGTTAATAAAAATACCGAATTCTACTTGATAATAATGTTAACGTAAAAGATTACCTGAAGAGAGGTAAACGGATAAATATCGGAAAACAATGAAGACAATACGGAACTCAAAGATGAGAGTAGAACTGAGAATTTTTCCAAATTCGTGATCGGAGTGTTAGCTAGCCCGGTTAAGAACCGCCATAAAGAAGTGCCTGAAGTGAGCCGCGACTACAATTACCTGCCTGAAGTGAGCCGCGACTACAATTACCTGCCTGAAGTGAGCCGCGACTACAATTACCTGCCTGAAGTGAGCCGCGACTACAATTACCTGCCTGAAGTGAGCCGCGACTACAATTACCTGCCTGAAGTGAGCCGCGACTACAATTACCTGCCTGAAGTGAGCCGCGACTACAATTACCTGCCTGAAATGAGCCGCGACTACAATTACCTGCCTGAAGTGAGCCGCGACTACAATTACCTGCCTGAAGTGAGCCGCGACTACAATTACCTGCCTGAAGTGAGCCGCGACTACAATTACCTGCCTGAAGTGAGCCGCGACTACAATTACCTGCCTGAAGTGAGCCGCGACTACAATTACCTGCCTGAAGTGAGCCGCGACTACAATTACCTGCCTGAAGTGAGCCGCGACTACAATTACCTGCCTGAAGTGAGCCGCGACTACAATTACCTGCCTGAAGTGAGCCGCGACTACAATTACCTGCCTGAAGTGAGCCGCGACTACAATTACCTGCCTGAAGTGAGCCGCGACTACAATTACCTGCCTGAAGTGAGCCGCGACTACAATTACCTGCCTGAAGTGAGCCGCGACTACAATTACCTGCCTGAAGTGAGCCGCGACTACAATTACCTGCCTGAAGTGAGCCGCGACTACAATTACCTGCCTGAAGTGAGCCGCGACTACAATTACCTGCCTGAAGTGAGCCGCGACTACAATTACCTGCCTGAAGTGAGCCGCGACTACAATTACCTGCCTGAAATGAGCCGCGACTACAATTACCTGCCTGAAGTGAGCCACGACTACAATTACCTGCCTGAAGATCGAGTTCTCGGTCTGCCTCTCCAAACCTATAATGATGGATTCTCGTAACGTGAATGTGAAGTTTGTTCAAACCGTTCAGAACCAGAGATAACGTGTAAAAACTAACGACGATGATATCCCATTGGCATGACGCACACTGCAGTGAAAGAAGAACGGTCTACCCAGGTCTAGACTGTTGTCTGCTAATAGATCGAGAGAGAGTGGCCTCTGTCTCTCTTCAGGTCGATGTCCTCATCGCCGTCTTTCGCGGCTTTTTTTTTAATGAGCAGGAAGTCTGCGATCCTTGGCTCTTTGAGAGGTTCCGGTTACAGACAGTGTTTGCAAAAAGTGGCGCTTTCCTCCCTCTCACACCATTCTATCTTGTTTGATAGCTTCCGTCCCCAAGTGATATAAAAGTCCTTAGACTTTGGATCTGACAATCATTGTACCTCATTTTCCGGTTTCGTCTGAACCTTTTTTTCTTCTTCTCCAGAAACGAATGTTGTAACGAACGTGCCCTGACTTGGCGGATTGACTCACTGCTTTAAATGCATGGAGCCACATATTCTGCTTCCTTTTCTGTTCAATCAATTCACGTGAAACATTACAAACAAAAATTTACTCAAAAAATCGCTGCATAAAAGTTCATTGTTTTGCTTTTGTAAACGCGAATATATAAGCACGTGGCTCATTTGGCTTAAGTAGTAACAGGAAAATTTCAAGTGTTTGCCCAAAAATGTCGACATTGTCTTGTTTCATTCGGAAATCGGCGACCTGATCTTGCATATAAAGCATTCATTTTTGCTTATTTACTTTGTTAATTGGTATCGTACGTGTGACTCAAGAAGCGAGCATCTTGCCTTTGGCCTGAGTGGGTGGACACCTACGCATGCTGAAAAAACTCGACCTCATGGATGGTCCGAATAAATTCCGCCGCCAACTTCCTCGTTAGTCCCGCTATTGGAATGAATCTGTAGGAGGATCTCTGGTGAAAACAACGCAGGAGCACGCACTTAGGGATGAAATAAGGCATAAAAGGAAAACAATGCATGTGCGATAAGGCTTCTTATTTTTTATGGCAATCTCCAACAGAACTTTTATGTTCTGGCACGGCCCCCGTCGTGCAGAAAAATATTACTTTTTAAAGGCAGAGCAACGTTAAAACTCACTCCTCATCGATGCTCTCCAGAAGCCACGAGTCTCCTCCAGAGATCTGACCAACTCACTACACTGTTCATCGGATCTTTAGCTCTGATGTCTGCAAAGAAGAAAGGAAGTCTTGAGCGGTATTTTAGTTTCATTAGACGAACATAACAGGAACTAATGGAGTTAAGAAAGGAGCTATAAAACCACTGCGCAGATAACTTTACAGCCTACTTCCTTTTTGAGAGAAGTGCCTTTAATTCATGCAACGTAGTAAGCACAGCGTAGTTGCAGTTACTGTTCGAGAATTGCATGATAAAACTACGCGTTGTCATTGCGACATAAGACCAAAGGTTTGTTGTTAGTTGTGTTGCTCTTGTCAAGCTGTATCAGATATTGTTCTATTCAGTGGCAAGCCCCATCGATCCATACTGTTGTTGCTGGTGGTGATGATGGTGGTTGGTGGTTGATGGTAGGTGGGTGGTGGTCGGTGGGTAGTGGTGGTGGTGGTGTTTGGTGGTGGTAGTCAGTTCGATGCGGTTATAACCTTGGCAGCAATGGCCAATGAAGACCTGAACTCATAATCCACTTTGTTTATAGTGAGAGAAAGAGTTGCGCAAGTTGTAAACCTCACTCTCTCGTCCTGGTCTCTCTGACCATATGGCACGACCTAGACAGCTCGATCGGTCTCCTGGGCAGTAGTGCTATTGCAGCAACGCGCTGTAGGGCGTGTAAAGCTGTGTGGAACACGGAAGGCACTCTGTAGAGCGTGTAAAGCTCTGTGGAACACGGAAGGCACTCTGTAGAGCGTGTAAAGCTCTGTGGAACACGGAAGGCACTCTGTAGAGCGTGTAAAGCTCTGTGGAACACGGAAGGCACTCTGTAGAGCGTGTAAAGCTCTGTGGAACACTTAAGGCCCTCTTTAGAGCGTGTAAAGCTCTGTGGAACACGGAAGGCACTCTGTAGAGCGTGTAAAGCTCTGTGGAACACGGAAGGCACTCTGTAGAGCGTGTAAAGCTCTGTGGAACACTTAAGACCCTCTTTAAAGCGTGTAAAGCTCTGTGGAACACGGAAGGCACTCTGTAGAGCGTGTAAAGCTATGTGGAACACGGAGGGCACTCTGTAGAGCGTGTAAAGCTCTGTGGAACACGGAGGGCACTCTGTAGAGCGTGTAAAGCTCTGTGGAACACGGAAGGCACTCTGTAGAGCGTGTAAAGCTCTGTGGAACACGGAGGGCACTCTGTAGAGCGTGTAAAGCTCTGTGGAACACGGAGGGCACTCTGTAGAGCGTGTAAAGCTCTGTGGAACACGGAAGGCACTCTGTAGAGCGTGTAAAGCTCTGTGGAACACGGAGGGCACTCTGTAGAGCGTGTAAAGCTATGTGGAACACGGAGGGCACTCTGTAGAGCGTGTAAAGCTCTGTGGAACACGGAGGGCACTCTGTAGAGCGTGTAAAGCTCTGTGGAACACGGAGGGCACTCTGTAGAGCGTGTAAAGCTCTGTGGAACACGGAAGGCACTCTGTAGAGCGTGTAAAGCTCTGTGGAACACGGAGGGCACTCTGTAGAGCGTGTAAAGCTATGTGGAACACGGAGGGCACTCTGTAGAGCGTGTAAAGCTCTGTGGAACACGGAGGGCACTCTGTAGAGCGTGTAAAGCTCTGTGGAACACGGAAGGCACTCTGTAGAGCGTGTAAAGCTCTGTGGAACACGGAGGGCACTCTGTAGAGCGTGTAAAGCTCTGTGGAACACGGAAGGCACTCTGTAGAGCGTGAAAAGCTCTGTGGAACACGGAAGGCACTCTGTAGAGCGTGTAAAGCTCTGTGGAACACGGAAGGCCCTCTGAAGAGCGTGTAAAGCTCTGTGGAACACGGAAGGCACTCTGTAGAGCGTGTAAAGCTCTGTGGAACACGGAGGGCACTCTGTAGAGCGTGTAAAGCTCTGTGGAACACGGAAGGCACTCTGGTCATCCACTGCATCCTGATCTCCAGCCAGCCGTCTTTTCGAACGTGCACTGCTTTGAGAGATAGTGACGACGATGACGATAACGACGATGACACACGGTTAGTCTGCATTGAAAGACTGCGTGGAAATGCTTCCCAGCCTTGCAAGGGGTTTCCTTTTACTGTGAAATTTCAAGCAGACGTAGCCGCGCCTTTAAAACCGTTTGCGTCATCTCTGTTCCTGCGAGGCTATTGAGACAGCCAGGCGTGATTTATCAGATTTTTCTGGGCTAGATTTCGAGGAACAGCCCGGATCGTAGAGAGTAATAAATCTTACTCGGAATGCGCGAATATCGCCTGGAGAGGCAAACTAAACCCAGGGCGAAAAGAAAAGATCTATGATGAATTCTGGAGTGTGTGCCCGAGGGATCTAAAGATAAGCTAAAAAGACCAATATTTTCGATTAAGGTCGAAAAAACAACAGGCGTGGAGTGCGAAAAGGCATTGTGACGATGTTTAAGCAGCGCTCAAAAATAAGACGTTTGCAGATTAGATAGCGTTATGTGATGCTCACATTCCAGGAACATGTTAGGTGTCCTCGAAAGATCTTAAACATGTTTTATTATCTTGAAACAAAATGATTTTTCTCGCAAATTATTAAATGTTGGAGAGAAGTTGTGAGTATGAGAGTTCAGACATAAGGAAACAAATAAAAAGATTTCAGTGCTGAAGTATACTCATCGCCCCCACCCCCACCCCCCAACCCCCCAAAAAAGAAGAAAAGAACCGCTCTACCCTCCACCTCAATCCCCCACCCAAAGTAACTAAAGATTCACGTTTAGTTGTCGCCAAATTTTGATAATTTTCAACAAGTTTCTATATGATTCGAATGAGTTGTATTGACACACACGTTTACTCACTCACTCATGACAGCAATCGGAGGAACAAGCGGGTTTCAGGGCAGGGCGAATCACTGTGGAACTACTATTTTACTGCAGGGTCCTCGTCGAAAAAGATCTCCAACGCCACAAAGACCTTCCACAGTTTGACTGACTTTAAGAAGGTTATTGACAGAGCGTGGCACAGTGGCTCTAGCAAGTTTTCAAAAGCTTCAACATCGAGTAAGGCCTCGTTCAAGTCATCCAGGCCCTCTACGGACACTCCAGCAGCGCAGTGCTCCTGAACAAACAGCTGGGGCAGTTCTTCCGAACGACTGTCGGCGTCAGATACGGACGCCTACTCTCTCCAGCGTTTTTCGAATTTTTTTTAATACTGGAGAGAATCATGCAAAAGACCCCCTAAGATCACCGCATCTCCAATTTCATCGGTGGCAGACCTGTCTGCAACCTTCGTTTTGCAGACGATGTGGACTTAAAGGTGCGCGATGACAGCGAGTTCCAGGACCTCACCAATAACCTCTTTATTAAAGCCAGTGCATGATATGGAATGGAAGTCAGCTCAGAAAAATCCAAAGTCACGTTGAACGACGCAAACAACATCAGTGCCCACGGAATCATGAATGATGGGCCTATGTAACAGGTGTGCAGCTTCTAAAATCTGGGAGGGGAGACGGGGGTTTTGTTGTGGCGATGAGTATATTTGCACGCTTAACTGAAAAAAGATCTGCCATGATGCTGAAACACAGTAGTAGGCGACTTTTAAAAAGACTGGAACTGCTTAACAAGGATTGGGAACCAAAGCTCGGTAATGCTACGTTGACCAGTCAAAGGCTGAAGAACCACAAGCCTCCATCGGGTGGAACAAAGCAGCCGTGGATGAAGAATGGTGATGGAGATCAAGTCCTGGGTTAAAGAAAAAGATTTAATCATCGTGCAGCGATCGGGCGCACCTCCACATGTCCCCTCCGCGATAATCATCGAAGCGACTAGATCTTCAATTACCAATCAGACTCAGAAAGCGGAGACGGGGGCGAACTCCCGCGAGAGCAGTCTCTCCAATTCCATCTCTTTCCTCCACCAGATAAAAAGACTCCCATAGGGCAAAATCGGTGCGGTCTAGCGGAAGGAATGCAAATCAGCCCGCTCCAGCAGACGATCCCACTCCAAACTGATGACCTCGGCCGAGGCCAATTTTCTCGGGTCAACAGACGTGCCCATCCTGAACAGAGCTACGGCTGCCCAAAGTAGACTCGATGTGACTTTTCGCGGTTTTTACCGTACATTATTTTGGACCGTCTCAGTACAGCTTTGACTCTTCCGCAGAGTTCTGCCACTACTATTACGTACACGCACAAAACCGAAACCATATTTTCATTTCCAGTCGCTGAATGGCAATGTTCGATTTTATCGTCATTATCCAGTTTTCCCGTTACAGCCCCCCCCCCCCCCCCCCCCCTAACAGCGTGGGTATTCGAATTCTACAGCTGTACATAGGACTTGCTATGTCGCCACAAGTATTGTAGTGTGTGTGAGTGCGCTTACGCGTATGTGTGTGTAAGTGTGTGTGTGATTGTGTGATTGATTGTGTGTGTGTGTGTGTGTGTGTGTGTGTGTGTGTGTGCATATGTGTGTGTGTGTGCGATTGCATGCGTGTGTGTGTGCGTATGCGTGTGTAAGTGTGTTTGTGTGTGATTGTGATTGTATGTGTGTATGTGTGTGCGTGCGTATGTGTGTGTGTGCGAGTGCATGCATGTGTGTGTGCGTATGTGTGTGTATGTAATTGTATATGTCAGTGTGTGTAAGTGTGTGTGTAAGTGTGTGCGCGTGTGGAGTCGCGTGGCTTTGAAATACTGGTTTGAAGAATTTCCTTCTTTTTCTTGATCTCCCTTCCCACATATAGTTACATTAAAT
>JAWQFJ010009663.1:0-12500 GCA_034096865.1 Theodoxus fluviatilis | reverse complement strand
AAGAACGTGTAGTGTTGTAAAATTAACCTTTCGCAATAATTTGTGACGCACTGAACGCCACGTTGCCAGTCCAATGCGAACATGCTTTGCTGTTCTTGTGCCATCGTCGGCCAAGCGCGTTACATTGCCATGGTTAGGGCAGAAGGTATCGAAATTGGCGACAAACAAGCCAGTAGGTATTATGGTCGTTGACCCATGTAGATTTGGATACCGAGAATTAGATGAAAACAAACTGATAATTACTTGTTTTGTTATACAACCGACCACTCCCCCCCCCCCCCCCCACTCCCCCCCCCTACCCCCACCCTCCAATCCCTGTGCAAGGGAGATAACTTCGCTTGTAGCAGGCGCAACGGAACTTTTGTGAAGTTTACATTCTATGTCTCTTGAAAGAGAGAAATAAAAAATGTGTTGGCACTTCCAGGAATAATAAAAAACCACTGGTTCTAATCCTGATTGGAATTGCTCTAGTATTTGCTGGGTGAAAAGATTCAAAATAATATTTAAGGAGAATATTCCAAGTCCATTTTAAAGATGATGTATCCGCCTTGTGTGATGTGCTCTATCTGATCATGTAGGAATGTCTACAGGTCCAGTGCTTTTGGACGCTTCACAGCTCGACTGGATCTAGTCACGTAGGTTCCTGTTGGTCTGGACACTGGTGCTAGGTTGTCTTGCAACCCTGGCTCAAAGACTTCCACTGGATCTGGACGGGGTACTGGAATTGGCGCAAATGGCTTGAGTAAATGGCAGTAGATGTCATCATCATTTGTCTCTATGGTGTAGGGCATTGGGAGGTTTCTCCGGTTGCCCACTGTCGCTGGTTTCCAGGTGTCCTTCTCAGAAAGCTGGATATTGACATCATCGCCAGACTTCAGAGGTTGCAGAGGATGCGTGCGGCTGATGATTTGAGGTTGGATATTCTCTTCTGATGGTAGGTAGAATGGAGCGGAGTTGTCGACCCATCAGGAGTTGTGCAGGTGAGGCAAGGTTGTCGACTAGAGTGCATCGGTGCTCGAGAAGGGCAAAGAGAGTATTGGTCTCATCAGCTTTGGTCTTGCACAGGATGCGTTTCACCGTCTGGACTTGCCTTCTCTGCTAAGCCGCTGGACTGATGGTAGTGTAGACTGGCAGTAATGCGCTGGAAGTCCCATTTGGTGACAAAGTCTTGGAAGTGTTTGGCAGAGAAATGTAAACCGTTGTCGCTGATCATGCTTTCTGGGATGCAATGGCGGGCGATGTGGCTGACAGTTTCCTGACGAGTGCTTGGGATGTTGTAAGCATTTCGTAGACCTCGAAGGAATGGCTGTGGTAGTCTATAGTGATGAGGAAGTTTCTGTCACACCATGTGAACAGGTCTGTGCCGGTCTTTTGCCACGGACAAGATGAAGGATCACGGAGAATCAGCTATTATTTTGGGCTGGACCCGCTCACTTTTGAGCAAACGGGGCTGGTAACGACGGTTTGATGGATCTGTGTTGACATGTCTCGCCAGAAATGATTGTATCGGGGTATTTGCTTGGTCTTTCCTATGTCCAGGTGGCTGGCATGGATCTTTGGTAGTATCTGTGGATACATTGTGAAGACTATGAGAATCTTCTCACCCTTGCAAATGATCCCATCGAAGATGGAGAGTTTTTTTTTAATGATCCAGTACACACTGATGCTGGTCTTGCAGTTGTTGCGTTTCTGGTGACCAGCTGTCTTGCATGGTTGCCATGAAGTCTTGGAGCTGGGAATCTTCTCTGTTGGAGATCCTCAGCTAGTCCTTCTTGGAGTCGGAAACGGGTAGATGTTTAGTACGGTAGTGGACGTACTTGCTGAGAGTTTCAACGTTGATGGAGTCTTTTAGTTTTGTTGGGAAAACATTTCTCTTTATTGTGTCGAAGGCAGGACTGTCCTTTTCAGGAACGCAGACGATTTTCAGGTCATATTTCTACCGCTGAAGGAGACTGCACTGCAGGCGAGGCGGGGCTATAGTGAGTGGCTTTTTGCTGATGCTCTCCAGAGGCTTGTGATCAGACTGCCTTGACGTTACGTCAGTAAATGTACTGATGAACGCATGCTTGCATCGGAACCTTATGGCAAAGAGCTTCTTCTCAATTTGAGCGTAGTTCTGCTCGGCTGGGGTGGCGAAATTCAAGCGAAGGCGATGATCTCTTTTCCTTCTTTGGAGGATCGTTGCACCAAGATCACGCTTGCTTGCGTTGACGTGGAGGGTGGTCGGCTTTGCTGGATCGAAAAAGGCGAGCACACACTGATTGAGATGTTTCATTTCGTGAGTTGGAGTGGTCTCTCTTGCACTTAGTCCCAGAGGATATGGTGTTGTCTTCCTTCAAAAGTTCTCGCATTGGTTTGGTAACTTTTGAAGGTTGCGGTGAAAACTTTGATAAGTAGGTATAACCATATCTAGAAAGGCTTGAAGTTCTCTCTTGTTGATTGGCGGTGACATTTCGTTAGCGGCTTTGACTATTGCAGGGTCTGGATTCAGTCCTTCAGAAGATATCATGTGGCCAACTACTCGACTTCTTAGGTTGCAGTGGTAGTCATGTCCGGGTTGAATTTCATATTCCTTTCTGTTGCTCACTTGAGTGCTGTTTGCAGATTCTTATCGTGTTCTTCGCGAGTGCTGCCTGTGATGGGGATGTCATCCACGAAAACTGTAGCACCTGGAATCCCCTCAAAGATTTCGTACATCTTGCTTTGGGATTCATCTTGGGGATTGACTAGCCCAAGCGGCAGTCTGTGAAACCTAGAAGTCCGAAGGGTGTGATGAAGGTGGTGAGGTGTGCGGATTCGTCACTGAATTTCACCTGCCAGTAGCCAGAGCACGCGTCAAGTTTGCTGAAGAACTTTGCACCCATCGTTTAAGAGGGTGCGTCCTTCAAGGTAGGCATTGGGTAATGTGGTCTCCATATGGTTTTGGAGGAGATTTCTTGGGTCGAAGCAGATTCTGAGCTTGCCGTTTGGTTTCATGACGATGATCAGAGAGTTGACCCAATCATTCGGTGTGGTTACTCTTGAGATGATTCCCGATACCTCCAAGTCTTGTAGCTCAGTTCTCAGTTGGGTTTCTGAGGGCGAATGATACTCGTCCGACTGAATGGACGACAGGTGGTGTGTCTGGCTTTAGGTAAATTTCACTTCACCTTCGAGACATCCAAAATCTGTCAATATCTGCCTCTAGGTCTTCGGTACTGTGTCCTTGGTCAAGGGTTTTGGTGAAACATCTAAGGAGAGGATGAGCTGTATCAGCTGCAGGTGCAGGAAGGTATAGAGACCTAGGATAGACTAAGAATTGCCCTTGGTGTCAGTAATGTAAACGCGGCTACGAGTGTTGAGATGCTTGTATGAGTAGGAATTTCAGAGTATCCTTATACATCAAGAGGCTGTCCTGCGTAACCGAAGAGTTGTAGCTGTCTCTAGCAGGCTTGGCAGCTTGGATAAGGTCTTGAGAATTGAACCTGAGATGACGTTGACTTGGACTCCAGCGCCGACCTTAAATCCGCGCAATGCACTCTCCAACTTGAAGTCTGCAAATGCTGCATTCTTGTACCCCTGCTGGCTGCCGATGGCATCGATTATCAGCCTGGCCTCCTGTTTGACTCTGTAGTACTCTATCTTCTTCCTACGCGTTGTGGATCTTCTTGCGGAACTTCATCCTCCGCATGCACGCAATGGCAAAGTTGTTTTTCTTGTGGCAGTAGGAACAGTTTTTTTGAAAATGCAGGGCACTGCTTCTTCGCACGAGGTCCGCCTCGGTTTCTGCAGGGCGTGTGTGAGGTGCGTGACACTATTGTTCTAGGAGAGCATTTTTCTGGTTTAGGAGAGAGTCGAGGGATGAAGGCGAGTTGTTTTTAAGTGGCCTGGAAGTTTGTGGCAACTTCGATGGCTTTCTGCATTGTTAGAGCTACTCATTCGTTAAGCACTTTCCGATGATCGCGGAGGCGATAGTTGCCTCTATCTGCTCTCTGACGCGTTTCCCTTTTGACCTTTAGTCTTGCACGCTTCTCAAAGTTTCGCCAGTCCTCGCGGAGGTTGCGTGCCGCCAAGTTCAACGAAGGGTTATTTTGGTGAAGAAGCCAGGCTGAGAAAACGTGGGATAAAATAGGAGACAGTTTTCTGCAGAAACTTTGTTTTGAGGTTCACCAATCGTTTTGGTTGAAAATAACGTTACAGATTCGTAAGGTGTCTTTTGACATCCCACGTTTGACATCACGGTATGGTCGTTATTCCGTTGAGAATTTGATACCAAGAATAAGGTGCCAACAGACGGATGACTACTGACCGTTAAGCCCAAACCCGGGGGTGTCACGAACAGGAGAGATAAATTCGCGCGGAGTTAGTGTGCAGTACTTGTTGTAAATAGTACAGTTAAGTACCCTTTTCCCTTTTTATATGTAATATTGCCGATAAATAATAAAAATGCCATCTTCTATCAGGAAGAGAATGTAGTCCTTTATTAGCTTTGCCTCACAATTTATGAAGCACTGGATGTCACGTTGATAGCCCAAGGCGAACTCACTGTGGTGTCCTTGTGCCATGCTCAATCAGGCGCGTAAAACTGCCTTCGTTAGAGCAGAAGACGTCGAAATTGCCGACAAACGCACCAGATCATGTTTTCTAAAACCTTTTCGAAGAACGCTCGTTTGCACGCTTGCATTACGCCTCGTCTGGCAAAAATGTTGAAATCTTCAGCGCCAAGAGGTAGTTTTCTGCCGAGACGTCCTTTGAACAAAGCGCAGGAATAGTTTTGTTCAATGAGGCGCTATGTCAGCCTCTAGAAACTTTTTTTGGTTGTCTTTAAAAAAATTCTTTATTCAAGAATACAAAATCTTACATTACATGAATATTAACATAATGGTGGGTTGGGGGGGGGGGGGGGGGGGGAGGCTGCATCAGGGGGAGGGATAAAGGGAAAGGAGGGGAGTACAAGGGGAGCACGAGGGGAGAGAGGGAGGGAATGTAGAAAGAAGAGTATTTTCCCTCGACATTCCGGTTTTACAATGGAAGGAAGGGTGACCATCTTTTCAAATGTATGTGCAGTTTGTCGTTCCAAAATGCTATTCGTTTTTCAATATCTTCTGTGGCTTGTAGGACTTTTCTAAAAGTATACTGATTTTGTAATCAAGACATTTAGCATGAAAAATATATTGTTTGGCACTTAATATTATAAGATTTCCAACGTCGTTAGACATAGTATCTCCAAAGAATACCGTTTTTCTATTAATATTGATCGAAAGAGTGTGAAGTTGTAGATATAATTGTAAATCAGCCCAGAAGGCATGAATCACTTCACACTCCCAGAACAAATGTTCCAATGTTTCTGGATTGCACAAACAAAATCCAAATAGAGATGATGATACTTTTCTTATCCTGAGAAGAAAGGTGTTGGTTGAAATTATACGATGCAAAAACTTAAACTGGAAATTCTTCAATCTAGTATCTGTTGTGCATTTTGATGCAAGTTTATATGCATGTTCCCAATCTATGGCCTCGTCTTCAACAGATCTTTTCCATCTTTCTGGTAATCCTATGCATTTAACATTATTTTCTTTGAGAAGGATTTGATAAAAGAAGCGTGTACATTTGCACCTCTTGGCAATTTGTTTAATTAGAGGTTCCCGCTCATTTCCTCTTTCCTTATTTGCAATAATGTCCTTCCACGCTGAGGGGATGGCATGTTTTACCCGCTGATATGTGAAACCGTCTTCCATTTCAAAACTATGCCTTTCCTTGAGTTCGTTAAAACTGATTGTTCTATTTTCTTTTATAACGTGTTTAATTTGTAGTATTCCTTTATTTGACCATTTTCGACATTCGATCGGGGCATTACTTTTTTTTTACATGTGAATTGTACCAGATTGACTGTTCAAGGATAGTATCACTTGGATTTGTAGTCAGCACAATTTTGCTCCAGTGTTTTCACATCAAACACAACATTCTTTTTTTGAGTGTATTTCTTTAAATGATGTTCCGTAAGTACTGAATTAAAATAGTTGTCACCCCTAATCTTTTTCAAGTAGTGCCAAAACTGATTTTCCATTCTCCTTTATTGTTATCATTTATGAACCGTCTAATCCAGTTTGCTAGCCTCTAGCAACTTAGTTTTAGAGGGTTGAAGGGTTGGGCGTATTATTCAAAAGGTCAGTAGATCACGTATGAATTAAGCTCATTGGGGGTCATTAAAAAAGAAGACAAAATGAAAATATCAAATGTTGAAAGAAAATTAGAAGTGACGAAATTGCAAGGATCAAAGGTTCACATTGCTAGTAATTGCTCGTACCTTGTTCAGATGGTCCTCTTTCTTTTCTCTAATTAGTTTATTATAGGCATTCCTATGTTGCACGTATAACATATACTTTTCATTTGTGCGCTAAAGCTTTCTTGTGTCCTACAAGAACCTTACTTGCTTTTTGCTTCGCAGTTTTGTGATTTCTATCGAACCGATTTGCTTGACTATGCTCTATTTAGTTGTTAGCTCAGAAGTTGCGCCTCATAAAGTTGGCGGTTTTGAATAAGGCATCAGTACATATCCTAACTGATGAACCATTCATGACTAGACTCTTTGTGGCACAACATAGTGATGCTTTAAAGTAGGCGGACTATAAATTTAAAGGACTTTCTTCTCTTTGCTTTCCCCCCAAATTATTTTAGCTTTTTATATATCACTGTGGTATCTACCTTTCCTTCTAGTTCTATTTGAAAATCTCTAGTGGCAGGTGGCTTGACTCGATTTGGTTCCTACAGTGACACATCTATTTGGATTCTATCGTTTTGCAACTAATCAATAATCGACTACACTGTACGCCCCTATTTTGGGAAACTTAAGTACATTTACCATTTTCATCTCCTTTGAAGCTCCCATTTTCTATGTAAATGTGATATACTCTGCATAGATCGATTAAGATTTCCTTACTGCAGTATAAGCAAATATTTGCTTCGGCACATTCATTCTCGTCATTCACATCATAATGCAGATTTCAGGTGCCTGTTCATGCATTCAGATCTCCACATATCACATTTGTGGCATTAGGATACGCTTGCCCAATATCTGATAACATTTCTTCAAGCAGATCTCTATTGCATTTTATAATTTCATATCTGTAGTAACAGGTGTCTGCTGGAGGAGCGTATACACACGTAAGAATAATGTCTCTCCTAGCAATACTAAATCTCAGTCCTAACATAGTCGTAATTACACGGAAATAAAGATATCTTCTTTGGAAACGATTTCTTAACCAAAATTACTCCTCAACTAAAACGTCTTCATTGCTGAAGAGTGAAAATAAGGTAATATAATAAATAAATGGGGAAATCAGTTTTTTGAAGCAAATGCCTCAACCGAACAACATATGCTGAAAGAGGAGATACATTATATACGGGATGAAACCCGGTTCAGTTAGTCTGAGGGACAAGCCCTCAATGTTCCAGGGCACCACGTCCATACTCACCCTAGGCGGGTATACTTCCGCAACTTGTCCCGAAAATCTGGCAGTATCGAGGTCGCGGGCTTGGCCAATCGGCCACGCCCCACACTTTCCTGGCTGCAGGTCCCGGCTGCCAGGTCCTCTGTAGTTGTCGAGGCTCTGTTCACGTCTGTCCTAGCGTCCGCGAGAGCATCTTCAAACTCTTCATTGGCACCTTCTGCTTCCTCGGGCTCCTCTGACGGACGAGTGATGTTGTGCCCCGCGGTGTCTCTTGTCAGCCATTCAAGTAGAGAGCGTTGGGTACCTTCTGCACGCTCTCGCTCTGAGCGTGCACTCCAAAGCTCAACCGTCAGAGAGTATTTGAGACTTTGACGTTTTAATTGTCTTTAGGCTGACATCCCTTTACAATAAATATGATTACAAGTCAGCTCCATGATGGACAATTATCACCATCGGTTAAGTATGAGTTAGGAGGGAAAGTTTCTTCTCCCGAAGATTGACCGTACATGGATTCATCTATTATGCGAGTTGCACTCAATGAATTCATTAGTTGTGCACATGCACAATACGTCCCCGTGTAAATATGTTTTTGGAGGTACTTCAAAGATATACATAGGTAGTACAGTTTAAGTTGCGACTTGTCTCTATCACAAAGTCTTGTTGATACAGGAGTTCTCCTAGCTTGCGCCGGGAAGTCGAAGTGCACAGAATCCGGTGGTCGTTTTGGATAAAACTAGGCCTATATTCACGCTCTGGTCAATACACAGTGATGACAATCAGTAATCAGCATTACCATAATAACTTTTACTCTCGAGACTGGATTATCGGAGGACACAATCACTGTTATCCCCGCTCTTACACGTGTCTTGTCTCTGTCTGCGCTCTCTCCTAGAACGGTGTATCATAAGTGTACACTCTGAAGTAAAAGTAAAGGTGTGATTTTATATAGCGACTTTCCACCATCGATCAGTGCTCAAACCGCTTTACACTTTACCCCCTGATCACTGGGCATCTTGATCAATCCTCACTGGTACCTCACAACAAACATAGTGACAGACATTTAAGACGCACACAGTACACCTCACTCCAGGGCACAAAAGCCGTCGAGGACTCACTCCTTACAAAGGAGGACTTTTCGCACTTGCTTATCTTTTTCTTAGGCTCTCACCTGCTTCTCTCGTGTACACTCTTGCCTGTCGCTCCGTCGTGCCTATCGTATCTTCATACAGGTTTCTAGAATCTTCGAGAACCGAGTGCAACATGGAGCGCGTTTGTTAGGCCCAAAATCTCGAGATAATCGCGAGGGCTAGGCGTTGCCCACGTTTCTCGCTCATAAGGACGCACTCTACGTGAAGATGGGAAGCAGAGGGAGGTCCGGTGTCGTAGAATATTTCGGAACCATGATAAATCGGAACCGGTTCCCAAAAATCCTAGGATATTTCGGAACCATTCCCATTTATCCCGCACCTGGCGGCAGGATATTTAGGAACCACCAGGATATTTCGGAACCACCTTCTAGATGCTTTCGTATGATTTTCTGAGTTTCTAGAAGGTTTCAAATCACAATTTACACTTTGTACACTTTATTTTGTAATTCATAAACAAGGAGATAAACAGGTAGGCGAGAAGAGATGTATTGTACAGCCGCCTTCTGGACGCTCTGAAGGAGTAGGCTATGGCGTCAAGAAGTTTATACTAGGCACTGGGTTGGTTTTGGACTGATTTCCTCAGAGCTGTAAGGGTGCTGGCATTCTGGCGTTCACAAAGCCCATTGGCCTGTTTAGAAAAAGTCGTGAAGTCCCAAATGTATGTCGACTAATGACCTTCTAGACGGTTCCGAAATATCCTGGTGGTTCCTAAATATCCTGCCACCAGGGCCAGGATAGATCGGAATGGTTCCCATTCGTCCGGTTCCGAAATATCCTGCGACATCGGAGCTCCCTCAATAGACGTTATTCACGCAGCGGCCATTTTGAAATCGAAAACGAGGCTAACTGGGCAAACATGGAAGCCAGCGTGAATAACGTCTATGGCGAAACAGAAGGCTTCATTATCACGTAGACACTGCTGTGTTCCTAATTGCGAGAACGATGATCGATATGACGAGAACTCCAGACTGTCCTTTTTCGATTTCCCCACAGACAAAAAGCAGAAGAAACAATGGATCTGGAAGATTCGGCGGGATCCTGGCAAAAAATTGAAAGTAACAAGAGCTTAGATCTAGGTCTTGTAAAAGCAATCGTTTACAGCTTCGTATGGTCTGCATAGGTGAAATCTAGCCAAAAAATGAGTTTTGAAGGATTGAAATAACACGTTTTCTGCTAAATATACGTGTTGTTGTTTTTCTTGTTTATAGCTGGGAAACTGCAATGTTTGCACCATGAAGCAACAGCATTCCATCACTTCGCACGACCTAACATAGTAACTGGTGTTTCTTGAAATAAGGTCAGTAAGCCTATATGTTAATTTATTACGCTAATATAACCATGGGCTGTCTTTGCAGATAGTTTGTTATATCTGATCATATACTTAATTTTGAGTCAAAACTGCGAGATAAGCGACTACTGCTAGCTGGGCTTGCATATCATCTGTCATGCCGACATCAACATGTGCGGTGTGATCAAGACTCTCTACATGGCTCTCTACCATTGGCTGAACTATATTTTTGGACCAATCACAATAGGTTTCTCATGAGTACAGGTTGTTACTATGTTAGGTCGTGCGAAGTGATGGTATGCTCTTGCTTCGTGGTGTAAACATTGCAGTTTCCCAGCTATAAACAAGAAAAACAACAACACGTATATTTAGCAGAAAACGTGTTATTTCAATCCTTCAAAACTTTTTTTTTGGCTAGATTTCACCTATGCAGACCATACGAAGCTGTAAACGATTGCTTTTACAAGACTTAGATATAAGCTCTTGTTACCTTGAATTTTTTTGCCAGGATCCCGCCGAATCTTCCAGATCCATTGTTTCTTCTGCTTTTTGTCTGTGGGGAAATGGAAAAAGGACAGTCTGGAGTTCTCGTCATATCGATCATCGTTCTCGCAATTAGGAACGCAGCAGTGTCTATATGATGATGAAGCCTTCTGTTTCGCCATGCTGGCTTCGTTTTTTGCCCAGTTAGCCTCGATTTGAAAACCGGAAGTATCTCGCGTGAATAATGTCTATTGGTGTTCTGTACGTGAAAAACTGATGTGATATCTGAATCGTCAGTTATTTCGTCTATCGGCAACTTATTCACCGACTCAGGCGCCAGGACGCAGCCATGTTCTTCCGCCTTGCGAGATGATTGGCCGTTTTTCTAGTTGTAGGAGCGTCTCACTCGCCATCGACTAGCCATTTAGGGAGAATCGCGAGATTTTGTACCCGTTTGTTTGGCCACAAATCTCGCGATTCTCCCTGAATGGCTAGTCGAGGGCGAGTGAGACGCTCCTACAGCTGGAAAAACGGCCAATCATCTCGCAAGGCGATACCGGTAGCCGTACCAAGGGCGCGTTTGTTTGGCCACAAATCTCGCGATTCTCCCTGAATTTCAAGGGAAGCAACTCTTACATTAGCCCTTAGTTTGTTGTGTAACCTCCCTTGAAGTGAGCATCGAAATATTCTTGCTTACACCAAGTCAGCACTCTCGTTTTGACATAAATTTCGATTCGAGCGATGCCAAGCCTTCATGTACAGCTACAGCTTAACTTATTTTATCAGCTTCCACAAGGAACGAGCAGTATGCAGCTGCTGGTTTACTCATTTGGTTGAGAAGCGCAATCTGCAACGATGAGAAGGCATCGCGGAAGCCATCTTGGCTACCGTTCGGTCATAACGAGTCGTTCAAGAGTGCACATTGGGGCCTCGGCTACCGGTCGGTGAAGAGTAGGTCGTCTTGAACGCAGGGCAGGGTGCGGAGACGTGCGGAGACTGACGTAATCAGTTCAATAGCACCTCGATATTCTCGCGCATTCCAGAACCTTCACAACACAATACACGATACCACCATCAGTTTATAGAAAAAAAGGTATTTCGTCTGGTTGTAACGAAGTCTGTTACACTTCAAATCATTAAGCTCATATCTAAATCTAATGAAGGCATCACGGAATTGTAAAATTGTAATTGCACAGATATTCTTTCAGTCTGAAAATGAATTTGAATTAACAATAGATCTACCAACGGTATCTCTCGCTTGTAATATAACTGTCATGCCATTCTTGATTGTGGCAATCTCTATCTGTTTCCATGCTCATAAAAATCCTTTTTTGTTCCCAACACTACCATTTATCCCAACTTTGACAAATCCAAATTTTGACAAAACAGTTCTGAATGAGAGCTGCTCAATTTCTATATCTGGGTACTGAGGATTTCCATTGCGTAAGGTACGCTTGCTTAGGTAATCTACTGACTGACATTTTACATACTTTGTCAGTATTTGATGGCCCTCGTGCACCCCGATTAGACGAGTGGTTCCTTCCTAGATCGCCGTAATCCATGTGGTTAGGTGTTCGGCTGTCAAGATTTTAATTATTTTAATTGGTTTTTGCAACCAAAACTGTGGGCTTTTTCTACAATATCAGATCTGCTCATGCCCCATGCTTCTGAGCCATATAGCAAGAGTGATTGCATCTGTGAGTCAGACATTAAAAAATATACAGTTGTGCTAAGATTATGTGAACTCCACATTGTCTTCAGTAACTGTACAATTCTGTGTATACCCTTGGTTGCTAAGTTGGCTAAACGAACATTTGCAAACAGCTTAGTAGTGAAAGTAAAACCGAGACATTTGTAGACTTTATTCACAACTTTTAGCCTTCAAGTTTTACCTGCCAGAAACCATCGCTCCTCCCCGTGCTTAGTAATTTCCATTCCTAAAAACCATCACCATGGTTTTTCCTGAGTTGACCCTCAGACCCAGGGACTGTGTCACTTGGGCTAAATTGTTCAACTGGTTTTGTAAACCTACAGCTGTTGTTGAAAGAAGGAAGATATTGTCAGCAAATCAAAGGGAAAAGATTTCAGGCATGTTGGGTAAGAGTTGGATTCCATGTTTTCCAAACTTTTGTACATAAAGAGCTGTGTTGT
>JAWQFJ010009662.1:0-12480 GCA_034096865.1 Theodoxus fluviatilis | reverse complement strand
CCATGTATGTAGCACAACTCCATAAATTGCACTCCTCAGTAATTATATCCTCCTGTCAGAGAGAGAGAGAAAGCACTAAAGCCACAGCATTCAAGCTGATGAAGGTGGTAGTGGTGCAGCACAGGCTGTATGCAATTCTTACATTGAACTTATTTACTCGTGAGAGAGAGAGAGAGAGAGAGAGAGAGAGAGAGAGAGAGATAGATTGATGAGAGAGAGAGAGAGATAGATTGATGAGAGAGAGAGAGAGATACATGAGAGAGAGAGAGATTGACTCGTTATTTATCAAGGATAAAATTTTTAGGCATTTCTGCCTATCTTACAAATTGTCTTTGCTCATATAGAAATGAAAACATGGATAGATAAGAAAAAAATACACAGTAGCTAATATATGTAAAACAGTTGGTAAGGTATATGAAGAATATGATCAACAATGACAAAGATTTTAGTAGATGCCTTTGACAACTGTCAGCTCAGTGAGTCTTCAGGTTCAAGCAAATACGTGTCATATGTACAGGCAACAGCAGTGAGATCATCTGAATAGATAATCACGTATGAATGCTTTAAAAGACTTCATGGAAGTATTGTTCCTTAGGTGCAATTGGAGTGTATTCCATATCATAACACCTGAATATGTAATACTGCCTTTGAAAATGTCTACTCTAGGTTGTGGTAGAATGAAAGTGTTGCGAGATAGTGAATGGCTTGTTTGGGGACGAATGAAGAGATCAGTAAGATACTTCGGTGCTCGTGAATGAGCAATTTTGTGCATAAGGATGCATTTATTGAGGACGAGGTGTTTTGGAAGGGTAGTAAGCCAAGATTTCTGATCTTTTCATCCGTAGACATTGTTGACTCAGAAATGATAAGCTTGGCAGCTTGTCTGTACAGTGGTTTAATCTTGTTCAAGTGCACTGCGATGGAGCCATCCCATACAACGGATGCAAATTAATATGTGAATTTATGTGTGCGTGAAAAAACATTGTGCATGCATCAGTGTTGACAAAATGCCTCAGTTTGGAGAGCAAGAAAATGTTCTTAGCAATAGTTTTGTATAAGGAATTGACATGTTGTTCCCAAGTTAGTTGTTCATCAACAATTATGCCTAGCACTCTGTGTTCTGAGACTTGCTCAATGATTTCATTTTCTAGCATAAGGTTGATGGTTAAGGGTTGTTGTTGACGTTTTTGTCTTGTAGTTAGGATCATGCACTTGGTTTTTGAGGGGTTTATAACTATTCTATTTGATGAACACCATTTTTGTAAATAATCAAAATGATCAAGGGTAACGTTCAGGGTGCATTGAAGAGAGACAGACAGACAGACAGACAGACAGACAGACAGACAGACAGACAGACAGACAGACAGACAGACAGACAGACAGACAGAGAGTGCTTGCCTTACTTGTAATCAATATGGAACCAACTGCCCAGAGGATGGGTAGCCTGCTTTTTTATTTTATGAGAGCTTATGAGAAATTTCTTGTACAATCTCATGTCAGCTGTCCAAATGTAAGAGACACTTGCCCATGTTCAGTAAAGGCTCCTATTTTTGACCTTTCCAGGGAGGGGGGAAAAAAGAGGTTTTGAACAAGGTGGGTCTTGTAATTGAGACAAGAATTTGTCTTGCAAAAGCAAGACAAGAAGTCTCAGATTGGAGAGTCACTCACACTTATCAGGTTTCACTGTTTATTGTACAGTAAATATTACTACTTAGTTTGCATTGTAAAAGTGAAATGCTTTGCATTGGTTTTGATAGTAATGAACCCTTTGTTGCGTTTGGGGTCAACCGAATAAGCCACATGATTTCTTTATATGATGCTAATTAAGCTGCTCATGTCTAGATTGATAGGTAGATTGATAGGTATACTTTAATGTCAATCAAAACAGGATTGTTTTTTTTTTATACAAACAATAAACTGTAAAATTCACACAGTGGGAATGTAAATGACAAAATAGTACATACAAGTATACACACAGAAGGAAGAAAGTACTTTGAGATTGCCCAAATAAAGAAGTTGTCTGACATACTCAGTGCAAGAATGTGATATTCTGTACTTCCCTTTGTGCCCAGTTGAATGTGAGGATATTACAGAGCCAGTTTTTCAAAGGTTTTTGGTTGTTTTTTCTGCAGGAAAGTTGAGTGCATTGAACACCTTCTACAGCAGAAAGCAGACCTCAACTTGAAAGACAACGAGGGCAGGTAAGGACATGTGACGTCTGTTGACCTCGTGTTCATCCATATATGCTGACTATTGCAACACTTAAAAAGTGTGAACTTTCTGTAGATCCAATTTTGGGTTCAATTTGGAATTGTCTTCATTCTTTCTTCTGTTACTTCCCATCACCTCATCTTTCCATCCCTGTGTTGTGTCTTGTACTCAGACCAATTGGGAAGGACCGTGTCTGACTTTTTGTTTGGAGAGTTCCCTGTGGGTGGGGGGTGAGAACTGACCTACAGCGTGTCCTACGCTTTTCATCAGAGGGAATAACGAAGGAAATATGTGTACCTATTTGTGCCCCTCAAACTGCAATGATGAATCCCTTTATGATCTGCATTGGTTGTAAATAAAGAAGAAGGACTGTATCACACCATAAGACATCATAAGTACATCTGAAACACTTACAAATGTTTCTAGTGGTAAGTGGCATTATCATCCACACACAAAAAACCACTCCTGGCATGACATAATGAAACTATTATTATAAGGAAGCTAATAAAATTACAGTTTTCTGACTTGTCTTATTAGTCTACATCCACTCATGTGCAAGTATCTCTATTCCATGTCACTATATTAGGAGCTGAAAAAGTCACCACATTTTGAGAACAAGTTTGAAGGGTTGGGAAGTTCCTGTAAATACTTCTTGTCTTTTTGCTTTGGCCCGTTGTAGATGTTTTAACCAAAGCTAACGACACAAGGTTGCAGCCAATATAATATCCCGAGCATGCTTTGGGGTTAGACGATGTGCGAGGCACAGTGCCGTGGTTCTATCCCTGGGACGGAGAAATCTGGGTTTATTTAAATATCGTACATTTTGAGAAATTTCTCTTCAGGAAAGTCAATACAAATTAACCATAAAAGATTTAAAAAATTCAAAATGACTTTTTGATTATGGCATCTATTTCTTTCAGTTTATCATTTTCGTCCAATCTCAACATTTCAGGAATGAAATCATCACCTGAAGAAAAAAAACCCACAAGTCTATGCCATGTGCCCCCTTGACCATCTAACTCCCACCCTACATTCCCGCCTTGATGTATTCTTGAAGTTTGTTTTAAGTTCAAAGAATTAACTTCCTTATGTCTGGGATTGAGAGTTAACACAGAGCCAGACACCCTGTATGAGACAGAAAAAGTTTCATTCCTCTGGTGGGGACCGAACCCACAACCACCGGTGAATGTTTGAGTGCTTTAACCACTGGGCTGCTGAGGACCTTAGCAGATTCTGTCCACATCGCCAGTATTACAATGTCACACATTTTTTACTTCATTATTTGACCTTAGAGGCAAGCCTGGATCTTCAGGGTCCCAAAGGATGTCTGCTAATCTTTACTAGCTGTCATAGGTCTCTACCTCACCACTCTGTCTGTCTGAGAGTCCTATAAGGAAGCTCCCAGCATCTCATTCTGCCATCCCTGCATCCCTCTGATAGTGTCTTGTACTGAGACCATCTGGAAAGGGCTGAAACGGAGTTTATTGAGCACTATGAACTAACCTTAGGAGTATCATACGGCGGCGGCAGCACCATGCCCCCCTCATCAGCTGGAACTGCTGGCTGTGAGTGTTTGGGGCCTGCTCCAGTAGCTCAGCCAGGGGCGGCCCCAAGCAGCCAGAGAGGCTACTGGGGAGCATCGGGATGGGGTCAGATCATGACAGAATGAGCATCTCATTGTATTATATTATATTGCATTGTACTGTTGTATTACAATTTGAAGGAAATCTGAGATAGTGTAGTATCAGACCGCTTGAACTTCAAGAGGAAGCGCAGGATCGCCCCCAGCAGCGAGCAATCACTCGCAAAGCATCCACGGCGCTGGAGGAGGAGTGTTGCCAGCATCAGGCAGCAGCCCGTGAACTGAAACTCAAAGTGGCACCAGTCTCTGTGACAGCCTAGGACTTCTAGTGCCCCACCTGCTTTAATCTTTGCCGCTGCAGACTGCTTTTGCTGAGCCATCAAAGGACTCATAGGATGGGAGTGGAACCATTCATCCTTAAAGCAAGGAACAACTGAAGAAGAAAAAGTATTGTAATGTATTGCATTGTATTGTATTGTATTGTATTGTATTGTATTGCATTGACCCCATTATATGTTTCAGAACATCTCTGCACTATGCAGCAGCTAATGTGCATGTGCAGTGTGTGCAACTGCTGTTGCTGGCAGGAAGTGCAGTCAACGCAACGGACAGCCAAGGCTGCACACCACTGCACTACGCTGCTGCCGGTGATGTGGACGCCAAGTAAGTTCCCAGATGTGGATGGATGGGATAGACAGATAACTATGATAGGTGGAGAGGAGGATGGGCAGATGGATGGATGGACAAGAACTGACACACACATGCACATTGATTAACTCTCTTGCAGTCCTAACTGACCTTGCTAAGTAGAGCCTCACACGGGAATGGCAATCTCTTCTGCAGCCCTTACAGTAGCAAGAAACTCCCAACGGAACAAGGCAGCAGATGACCTTCAGAGGAAGAGCCCCCGTCGACAAGTGTTTTGGCCCTGTACACTTTCTGACACTCTCGGGGGAGGGCCACACCTGGTTAAAGTTCCAGGTGCCCATCTGCTGCCCTGGACTTGCATGACTTGCATGCACAGTGTGGTGGGAGGTTGTCTGCTTCCTCTACTAGTGAGCAGCGGGGCTCTGGTCTCTGGTGTTTCGGCGCATCCAGATCCAGGCTGATGCTTTCTCTGCAGCTTCTGCCATGGCTCTTGCTGCCTTTGTGCACTGACGTGCACAGATTCAGTTCAGTTCAGTTCAGTCTCTTAACCCTGAGATGGGTTGTTGAGGCACCACTGATGACTTTCGGACAATCTTCCTCCAACGATCTCTATCCTCTGTGGCTCGCTGTGAGTCAGCAAAGGTCAAGCCTGTCCACTCTTTGATGTTGTCTTCCCACCTCTTTCTCTGCCTGCCTCTTTTTCCCAACTGGTACGGTACCTTGCAGGTTGGTCTTGGCCAGCCCACTGCCTCTTGACATGTGACCGTACCACTTCAGCTTTCTGCTTTTCACAATTGAGAGCAGGTCTTCGTACTGTCCAATTGCTCTCCTGATCCTGTTGCTGACTTCCTCATTCGTGACATTGTCTTTATATGAGATCTTGTGGTAGCATGTCATTTCCAGGGCTTGTATCCGTCTCTGTAAATCTGTGCACAGATTATATTTCAATAAACCCAGATTTGGCCCATCCCAAGGATAGAACCAAGGCACTGCGCCTCGCACATTGTCTAACCCCTAAGCATGCTCGCTTATCTCTGCCTGTCTACGGCTGAGGGGCTGACCATGTACACTTGGGGTGGGTCCGGGCCAGCCACTTCACAGATGAATTCTGTGGATAGTCTATCCAGTATGCAGTCAACATGTAAAGCAATTCATTACTACTTATATCTTTGAGTATTTCCTCATCCAGATATGTTTATCTTGTTCTTAACATCTCCATTGTGTGACTACAATAAGTGTAGTAGAATGAATTTACAGGTGGGCCTGGGGAGGGAGGAGTATCCGATTTCTGTCCGTAGAACCTCTGTGGGTTGGGGGTAAGAATGGACCCACAGTGCCTCCCTATGTGATTTGTAAAAAGCAAATAACTAGGGAAAATTGAGATTTGACTTGTTCTTACTCTAACTAGCTGGAGTGATGCATGATTAATGGCCTTTCATAGCCTACAAAGGCGGATAGGCCATAACATTTCATTTATTCATTTATTTATTCATTCATCCATGCATTCATTCATTCTACCTGTCTGCAGAGTGATAGAAGTGTTGCTGCGCAATGATGCCAGGCCAGGGATCAAGGATGAGCGGGGCTTCAATGCTGTCCACTACGCTGCTCTGAAGGGACACAAACTGGCTTTGGAGATGGTGGGTTCTTGCTGCGTTGCTCTTGCTTGTGGTGTACTGAGTCCAGCTGTGTGTGTTAAGACCCCTGTGTCTGTTGAGACCACTGTGTGTGTTGAGACTGCTGTGTGTGTTGAGACTGCTGTGTGTGTTGAGACTGCTGTGTGTGTTGAGACTGCTGTGTGTGTTGAGACTGCTGTGTGTGTTGAGACTGCTGTGTGTGTTGAGACCGCTGTGTGTGTTGAGACTGCTGTGTGTGTTGAGACTGCTGTGTGTGTTGAGACTGCTGTGTGTGTTGAGACCTCTGTGTGTGTTGAGGCCGCTGTGTGTGTTGAGACTGCTGTGTGTTGGTTGAGACTGCTGTGTGTGTTGAGACTGCTGTGTGTGTTGAGACTGCTGTGTGTGTTGAGACTGCTGTGTCTGTTGAGACTGCTGTGTGTGTTGAGACTGCTGTGTGTGTTGAGACTGCTGTGTCTGTTGAGACTGCTGTGTGTGTTGGTTGAGACTGCTGTGTGTGTTGGTTGAGACTGCTGTGTGTGTTGAGACTGCTGTGTGTGTTGGTTGAGACTGCTGTGTGTGTTGAGACTGCTGTGTGTGTTGAGACTGCTGTGTGTGTTGAGACTGCTGTGTGTGTTGAGACCGCTGTGCGTGTTGAGACTGCTGTGTGTGTTGAGACCGCTGTGTGTTGAGACTGCTGTGTGTGTTGAGACTGCTGTGTGTGTTGAGACCGCTGTGTGTTGAGACTGCTGTGTGTGTTGAGACTGCTGTGTGTGTTGAGGCCGCTGTGTGTGTTGAGACTGCTGTGTGTGTTGAGACTGCTGTGTGTGTTGAGACTGCTGTGTGTGTTGAGACTGCTGTGTGTGTTGAGACTGCTGTGTGTGTTGAGACTGCTGTGTGTGTTGAGACCGCTGTGTGTGTTGAGACCCCTCTGTGTGTTGAGGCCGCTGTGTGTGTTGAGGCCGCTGTGTGTGTTGAGACTGCTGTGTGTGTTGAGACCGCTGTGTGTGTTGAGACCGCTGTGTGTGTTGAGACCGCTGTGTGTGTTGAGACTGCTGTGTGTGTTGAGACTGCTGTGTGTGTTGAGACTGCTGTGTGTGTTGAGACTGCTGTGTGTGTTGAGACCGCTGTGTGTGTTGAGACCGCTGTGTGTGTTGAGACTGCTGTGTGTGTTGAGACTGCTGTGTGTGTTGAGACCGCTGTGTGTGTTGAGACCGCTGTGTGTGTTGAGACTTGTGTGTGTTGAGACCGTTGTGTGTGTTGAGACTGCTGTGTGTGTTGAGACCGCTGTGCGTGTTGAGACTGCTGTGTGTGTTGAGACTGCTGTGTGTGTTGAGACTGCTGTGTGTGTTGAGACTGCTGTGTGTGTTGAGACCGCTGTGTGTGTTGAGACTGCTGTGTGTGTTGAGACCGCTGTGTGTGTTGAGACTGCTGTGTGTGTTGAGACCGCTGTGTGTGTTGAGACCGCTGTGTGTGTTGAGACTGCTGTGTGTGTTGAGACTGCTGTGTGTGTTGAGACCGCTGTGTGTGTTGAGACTGCTGTGTGTGTTGAGACCGCTGTGTGTGTTGAGACTGCTGTGTGTGTTGAGACCGCTGTGTGTGTTGAGACCGCTGTGTGTGTTGAGACTGCTGTGTGTGTTGAGACCGCTGTGTGTGTTGAGACTGCTGTGTGTGTTGAGACCGTTGAGCGTGTTGAGACTGCTGTGTGTGTTGAGACTGCTGTGTGTGTTGAGACTGCTGTGTCTATGTTGTTGACTGTCCCTGTCTGTCTTTGTTGAGACTGCTGTGTCTGTGTTTGCTGACTGTCCATGTCTATTGAGCTGTTGTCTTTGATGTTGACTGTTCTTGCCTGTCTTTGTCGAGACTGTTGTGTCTGAGTTGTTGACTGTTCGTGTCTGCTTTTGTTGAGATTGCTGTGTCTGTATTGTTGACTGACCATGGGACAGCGACTGGAGTATTAAGTTGCACAACACAGTTTTTACTCTCTCGGGCAAGTGGGTTTGAAAACCCCTGACTATGATTGCTTGCAGGCATAGGAATCCCAGGTTTATTGATGAGCAAACTATTTGGGCATAGCCTCTCCTCAGTTTGCAAGGGGTCCTTGTGATCATTTTGCTTCCTCTTTGGTGGACAGTTAGGGCAGCTGGTGAACAGGCTGGTGGCATACCTTGGTTTGACAGAGCTTCTTGCCAGTCTGTTTGGAGAAGCAGATGACAACAAACTATCGATGGATTGCGATTTGCCAGTGTCACCAGGAATGACTAGCAGAAGCTCTTTAGGATCTGGAGCATCTTGGCATGTAGAGGCCATAAACAGTGACAAGGATCATTTGTGATGTCTGTAAATTGGCAGAGGAGATGGAATTTTCTTCAATTGCTCAATGCATACAACAGTCACATATATACTGAGAGTTGATGGGTTTTGTACCCAAATATTAAATCTCCTCCTCCTCCTCCTCCTCCTCCTCCTCCTCCTCCTCCTCCTCCTCCTCCTCCTCCTCCTCCTCCTCCTCCTCCTCCTCCTCCTCCTCCTCCTCTTCCTCCTCCTCCTCCTCCTCCTCCTCCTCCTCCTCCTCCTCCTCCTCCTCCTCCTCCTCCTCCTCCTACCTCTTAACTCCTACCTCCTCCTCCCACCTCCCTCTTAACTTCTACCTCTTCCTCCTCCTCCTACCTCTTCCTCCTCCTCCTCCTGCTACCTCCTCCTCCTCCTCCTCCTCCCTCTTCTTCCTCCTCCTCCTCCCTCTTCCTCCTCCTACCTCTTCCTCCTCCTGCTCCTCCTCCTTCTCCTCCTCCTCCTGCTCCTCCTCCTGCTCCTCCTCCTTCTCCTCCTCCTTCTCCTCCTCCTCCTCCTTGGTAGTAGTAGTAGTAGTAGTAGTGGTAATGGTGGTAGTAATGTCATCATTTTCTATCATAATCATTGTCATCTTATTTTGGTTGCAGCTGCTTGACAACTCGGCAACCAATCTCCTTCGAGCAGGTGCTCCATACTCCCCGGGTCATCTTTCAGTGAGTGCAATTTGAAAAAAGTACATTAAACAAATATTTATGTTTACTTACTGTGTAGGTTACACTTACGATAATGGATCACACTAGTGGACTCGTCCAAGGAGAGGGGGGCGGGAAAGACTGCGAAGCTGGTGGGCCCTGGAAGCTGACATGCCACAGCAATTATTTGGTGTAAATAGATAAATAGATGAGTATTTTTGTTGGGATGTACATTATTTTTATTATTTACACCAATCAGATGCCGTGGTCCATCAGCTTGTGCAGCCCACCCGCTTCACAGTCTTTCATGCATCCCTCTCCTTGGATGAGTTCACTCATGTAGCCCATTATCGGAAATCATTCCACTGTGTGTAACTGATAGGAATGTCTACAGCAGGCAGGAAGATGCAAGAGCAGTGCCAATTTGGCCTTCCAACATGGGACCATTAGCGACCCTTTACCACTAAATGAGTTTTTCATCTCCATTGGATAGTTTTGAGATTGACACGTATCTAAAAAAGAAAAGAGAACGAGCTCTCCCATGATGCAAGAATGATAAGAATCTGATTGTGAAAAAAATGTGCCCATTCTGTCTTTGAAAAGTTCAGGAAAAAACATGAATGCTGCAAAGTAAAGGAGTCAACTTTACTTTCCATTTCTCCACTGCAATTCTTTCCTCTTGAAGTATCCCCCTGTGGGATGGGGACAAGAATAGACTCGCTGCGTCTCTGTATGCATTTTGTGAGGCGAATAAAGAGGGCAACCGTGACAACTTGATCATATTCTAACTAGTTCTAGCAATTTTCTTATTAATGGCCTTACATAGCCCACAAAGGCTGATAAGCCATAAAACTTCATCCATTCATTCCTCTTGAAGTACATAGCCCCAGGATCTCCTGCACAGAAGAAGAATTCCGAAAACGTACAAACCTCCATACACAGCCTGACCGTCCCACCTGTAGCTTTATCAACATCAAAAGCTCTGGCGTCAGAAAACTGATGAAAGACTTGGACCCCAGCAAGGCACCAGGACCCGACGGCATCAGCCCAAGGATTCTGAAGGAGCTTGCTGATGAACTCTCACCTGCCCTGGCCCTCCTTTTTCAGTCCTCGCTAAACACAGGCGTTGTCCCAAGCGACTGGCGCCAAGCGAATGTCACGGCAGTCTACAAGAAGGGCCAACGATACGATCCATCAAACTATCGACCCATCTCACTGACTTCAATACCATGTAAGCTCTTGGAGCATATTGTCACCAGCACGCTCATGTCCTTTGCTGAGAACAACGGCATCCTGCGAACAGAACAGCATGGATTCAGACGTAAGCGCTCCTGCGAGAGCCAACTGCTGGGGCTAGTGGATGAGATGACAGACGACCTTGAAAGGGGGAAGGAGACTCACGCCCTCATTATGGATTTCAGCAAGGCGTTCGACCGAGTCTGCCACCAGCTACTCCTCCACAAGCTTCACCACTATGGAATCGTCGGCCGGATCCACGCCTGGATCAGAGAGTTCCTCTCTGACCGACAGCAGGCAGTTGTAGTCGACGGAGCCACCTCTCGCCCAGCTCCTGTAGAATCTGGGGTACCACAGGGGTCCGTGATCGGCCCCGCACTATTTGTGCTCTACATAAATGACCTTCCTGATGGCCTCACTTCCACCTCTCGCCTGTTTGCCGATGACACTCTCTGCCACAAGACTATCAGCTCCGCCAGCAACAAGCAAGCCCTTCAAGAGGATTTAAATCGCCTCGCTGAGTGGGAGCAGAAGTGGCTGATGAGTTCTCCTCTAGGAGTATTCCAAACATGTATTTCGAATACTGTAAAGTTTGAACCGCTTAGAATATAAATTTTGTTTTCAAAAGTAAGCAGCAGTGCTACCAAGATACTGATGTGCTGCAGTTGTTTTGACACATGCGTACATGTTGTTGTGTTGTTGTGTTGCAGGCCTACAATGGGCATAATGAGGCACTCCAGGTTCTTCTCGGCTGCATGATGAACATCGACGTCAAAGACATCAATGGTGGGTAGTAGTAGTGGTGGTGGTGGTGGTTGTAGCGGTAGTAGTAGCAACAGCAGTAGTGGTAGGGAACAATGATTTGAAAGGCAGTGGTAGCAGGTCCTTGGCTGCTGTAGTAGTAGCAATAGCAGTAGTGGTAGGGAACAATGACTTGAAAGGCAGTGGTGGCAGGTCCTTCTTGGCTGCTGTAGTAGTAGCAACAGCAGTAGTGGTAGGGAACAATGACTTGAAAGGCAGTGGTGGCAGGTCCTTCTTGACTGCATGATAAACATCAACGTCAAGTACATCAGTGATGGGTTGTAGTAGTAGGGGGAGCAGTAGGAGGAGTAGGGAACCATTATCTTGAAAGGCAGTTGTAGCAGGTTCTTCTTGGCTGCATGGTGAACAGCGATGTCAAGGACATCAATGATGGGTAGCAGTAATGGGAGTAGTAGTAGTCGGAGGAGGAGGGAACCATTGTCTTGAAAGGCAGTGATAGCAGGTTTTTTCAAACTGCTTGATGAACAGCAACGCCAAGGACCCCAATTTTGGTTAGTAGTAGTGGTAGCCCTTAACCTGTAGTCACAGCATATGCTGCAAGGTTGTGACTGGGCCAAGCCTGCTAGTCCCAGCAAATGCTGTGAGTAATGGGGGAAGGCATCATGAAATGTGCTTTCCAAAAATTGCCCCCGAATTCAGCAGTAACATTAAAACGACATACATTTATTCTTTATTCAATTGTGAGTACTTCTGGTATAGGTTTTGATGTATTTTGTTGGATAATAAGAAGGGCACATGCAAAAGAAGTAGGGTTTTTTATAGCAGCGCTGACAGATCAAACAGTCCCAACTAAGAGGCCAGGGTAAGGGGTAGTAGTAGGGGCTCCCAGGCTGAGTGGTCAGTATGGCTGAGTGTTAGCGCACTTGACCTGCAGTCGCTTGAGGCTGGTGGGTGCAGCACCACCTCCCGATCATACAGTATTACAAGCACTTTAACTGTTTCTAGGAAGCAGTAGAGGCCATCAGGGGCAACTACACGAAAACTAGCTTTACGGAAAAAATGGGTTTGAGGGGAGATTTGAAGGAAGGAAGAGAAGTGATGCCACGGAGAGATGACGGCAGAGCATTCATCAGACAGATTAGGCGGCTTGGAAAGTGATAAGGATCTCTGGCCAATAAGGATTTGGTGGTGGTTTGTAGGTTTGGCACGAGAAGTTTTTCGGAGGCCTGAGCGGACGAGAGGCACTCTGGAGAGTGGAGATATGGAAGGAACGACATTGCGAATGCGAGATACTTTAGCAGCATGGCTAGAAAGTAGACCCCCCCAAAGCCACCCAGAAGGTGCCAGCAAGACCACCGAAGGCGGAGAGTGGCGATTTGTACTGATCATGACTCAACAGGAAGCCCGTGGAGTTTCATGAAAAGTAGGGGGTACCATGTGTTCT
>JAWQFJ010009661.1:70000-72500 GCA_034096865.1 Theodoxus fluviatilis | reverse complement strand
ATTCTGTTCTGTGTTGTTGCGTCTTCAGTCTTGTTTGCAATCGTGGCTGCCTCGTCGTCATGGCATCTTCACCGCAGGAATAACCTTCGCCCCGTTGACCCGCCCTCTGACCTCTAATCAGGGCTTTTCTAATGTGGTTAGAGTGCTTGCCCGCAACAAAGATCCTACGTAGGAGTTTTGCCCGCAGTGGTTTGCGACAATATGGCGTTCGAATTACGGCGGATCCTAGAGTTGCTTTCTTGGACAATGTCACTCGCATTGCATTTTACCACCAAGGGTAAAACAGGGTACCTGTGAGGGAGGCTATGACCTATTGTAGTGGAATGAACCCTTGCATGCGGCCGTGAGCCAGCATCGGGGTGGAATACTCCTAAGAGTGGAGATGTGCTGGTACCCAACTCTGTGCGTCCTACCTCTTCGCCTCCGATCGAGTTTGTCGTCATGAAGGTGCAGTAAACGATTGATCAGTGGCCCAGTGATTCGGAGATAAAGTTTAAAGTGGTTTGAGACCCAGATGTGTGTGATAATTGCTGTATAAAACTAACGTCTTAATCTTTGCCATTTCCTTTACTTCTGAAAACTTGATGGGTTACACTTACAGGAGCGTAGCCTACGTCCATTCCGGCCCGAGTAGGTCTACAAGTCGAGTGAAAACTGCACGATTGTCTGAGTAGAGTAAGGACGAGTCAATGAAAAAATGAGGGCACTTAGAGCGGGAAGTTCTCTCTAGCTTGGGTCTGTACCTCGTGACATGGAGGAATCAGCGGAGATCGAGTTAACAGTCTTTTGTTTGAATGGATTTTGATACATCAGAACGAGGTACAACAAATACAGCAGGAGTCACTCGAAGTCCTCTCTCATCAACAAGAAATCTTCCTTGGTGGGCCAGATTGCCAGTATCCCTCGTTGCCTGGCTCTAAGGGCCTATTCCACTAGCTCAGCCAGGGACAGTTTCTTTCACATTATAGGCCAACGATTATACATGTATAGTAAACGTATTTTGTTAATGGATACAGAAAAACGTAAATGCTGTGTCTTAAATTTTATCTGGGGCCACATCCAACGGTCAACATTCAACCATTGAAAAGGTGTGACGAACGAAGAGGGAACGAACCCGCGATCTCGCTTTTCTTTGCCGTGGGAAAACCCTGACCCTTGCGTGTGCTGTCGAAGTACACTTCCTGTCGGCTTCACTGAATCCGGCATTTCAACTGCTGTCAGCACTATGACGCTGAAATGCTACCGAGTTCACGTCTGCTGGACTGAAGGCAACGTTGCTCGAGGACAGAATTACCAGGTTCTCGATGCAGCAGAAAACTTTATTGATGGACAAACAGACTGGTGGACATTCTGCAGACAAAATGAGGACAAATGCCCACGGATATCGATTTATGTGCTTGCTCTACCAATTGACTCATGGTTCGCATCACTAGCTAGTGAAGCCTTTGCACGGTGAGCTAATTAGCAGGAAGCTGCAAAGTCACCCTGGCGGAATCGATAGCTTCATGGATGGGATAGTACACACATGATGACATAGAAACAACTTTCGTGACATATAACATGTGGCTCAAGTTGTGTTCAGGAAATGCGATAACAGTCCTTTAATTACTCTAGGTGACCTTTGGTGCACCCAAAAACTGGACAGCATTGCGTGTATTTTCAGCTGTCAGAGATAATGCAAGAGCTGGTCTCATATAAAATTAACTGACGTTGCAATCGCACAAGATTATAAGAACTCGGTACACCCGTAGCAAAGTATGAAGCAGGGTTGAAGACAGGAGAGAGAGAGAGAGAGAGAGAGAGAGAGAGAGAGAGAGAGAGAGAGAGAGAGAGAGAGAGAGAGGGAAGGGGGGAGGGGGAAGCAGGCAGCTAAGCAAGCAACACGCGCGCGAGCGCACACACACACGCTCGCACGCATGCACGCATGCAAGCACGCACGCACGCGCGCGCACACACACACACACACACACACGGATAGAGATATGGGTAGAGCTTGGAGGTTAGGTAGGTACGCGTATGGTGGAAGTGGAGGATGGGCCAGAATGAATATTATATATATCGACCTTGGGAACTAGATCTGAGAACGCAGTGATGAGCTTGACCAGCGGTGCATGAAGAGAACATACTTTTCCTGATCGGTGCTCCACAACAAGGTGCGGTAAATTCTGCAGCAGCTGCAAACATAACAATTAATCACGTTTTCACATGTACAGATCGAGACAGCTGCAATTTCCCTGGATCTTCCACGATATAAACTGAAGTAGGTAAAATCTTTTACACTCTGGGTAAAACGGTGGACAAAGATAGCAGATGCATTTGTTATGCAGACAATAAAATAATATTATGTCCCTGCACACGTCATGGAAATGATGAACTGCTAGAAGTTAATAAGGTTTCGAGGCCACCGGGGCTTAATTGTCATTCAGGATGCATACCATTAGGGATACAGGTAGGGAAGGATTGGGGGGGGGGGGGGGGGGAGGGGGGGGGGGTGGGGGGG
>JAWQFJ010009661.1:0-65000 GCA_034096865.1 Theodoxus fluviatilis | reverse complement strand
AAGCGTGCTTGCAAATATGTGCATAATTATATGAGTACATGTGAAGAATGTGTATTGTTGCATGTGTTTGTGTACATGTATATAAATACATATGCATGCATTTGCACAAATGCTCTTTTTGGATTTTTGCAATTTCTTGATGCACAGATTTCATGTGTTTGTGCACAGTAGTCTCTAAGATATTACTTTTAGTTGTTGTAGGATGAATAATATCCACATGAAAGGACTTCTTTTTAATCATAATGCATAAATGCCTTACCACTGTTTATCAAAGCTTTAAAAAGAAAAGAAAATTAACATCAGTTGCCAGCAGATATGGCGTATGGTTTGATATATGGATACTTCATAATACTTAGGCTTGAGTGTCTACTTAATCAGTGATTAAATAATTCACTAAATTCACATTTTTTAGATCATCATGAACTTTTTAAAACCAATGTGAATGTGTACAGTGCATATGATTTAGAAGTGCTTCTATTTCTGTCCTGGATAGTGTGATGATATTGATGGCGGAGATGTATTTTTGGAAACGGGGAGGGTACGTCAACTCTGTTGATGCCTGTTGTGAATTGTAAACTTGTTGTCAGTTTATTGTGTTAAAAGAGGGTCTTGTTCCCCCTTTCTGTTGCCAGTAAAATTCATTTGCAAATTGCCATCGTGCGTACTTTTAAAAAGCTCAAGGTTACATGCTGCTTCTAGATTCCTGGATGTTAGTTCTTGTGTCTACTTGTTGAAATTTCAGTTCTGCTTGTAATAAAATTGTAAAACCCTGAAACACCCCACTCACACATACACCCCCACCCCCCCCCACCCCCCCACCCCACCCCCAAACTGACAGGAATGCTGTGCGTTCTAGTATTCTACTGATCAACTGTTAGAATCCCATGATAAATTCTGAGGAGATTCACACAAGAAATAAATTAGAGTTGTGTTCAATTCTATCTGCTGTATCTCAGATAAATGCCAGTGCATGTGTGTCTTGTCTGTCCTGTAGTAAGCTGTCCATTTGAAGGCAGTTGGTTAGTTGGATGTAAATGCAGTTTTGATGTTAAAGTTTACCAGCTTTATAATATGCATTCATTTCAAGCAACTGGATATAAACCTTGATGGAATATTTGGAGCTTGTATCTGAAATATTCAGCAATGAGTCAGATGTAGCAGTGTCTCCTGAAGTAAAGAGGCAAAATACAGCTTTTGAAAGACTGTACCTCTCAGGTGCAAACTTTGAATGATGTGACTTGGTGGGTGGTGTGACTCTGCAGAGTGCTGTCTGTACAGGCAAAAGGCCTGTTGCATTTTGATCTGCAAGGCAACAGATCTTTCAATTTAGTAACAACACTAGGTTCTTATGATAAGGCCAACCCCCCAAAAATGTTGTGGTTAAGGTAACATGGAACCAAAAAAAATAGGGTCAGTAGGTCGGCTTGAACTTTCCCCCCACTTTTTAACATACTATTTTCTTTTTAGAAGAGGCCAGAATGAATATAAATCAAACTTTCTTTCACTGAAAAGGCTTTTTAATTTTTAACCTTGTATAGAGGATTCCCTGAATGCTCTTACAGTCTTAGAGCAAAAGATGGGACAGCATGCAGTTGGTTGATTACTACAATTTCTTTCAGGGTTTTTTTCCCCCAGTTTTTTTCCCATGATTAAATAAAAAGTTTAGAGTCAGCAGGGAAAAAAAAGGGTCAGTCGAGTTTCAATAACCACAGCTATTTGTGTGTGTGGCCTAACTGTACATGGTAGTGAAAATGTTCAAACTGAATGCCTCCCAATGTGGACAAGCCAATGAATTCACCCATACTTTCCACCTCTGTTCAGGCTGGGAAAACCCCCACTATGTTGGATGGAAAACCAGATCTAGAACCATGGGAATGAAATGGAAAGTCTGTACATACGCAGAACTGCAGAACAAGAAATGCATGGGATGGTTTAGTCTAACGTGTCAGCATGAGCCAGTTAACCTTTTTATTTTATTTTTCACCTTTTGAATAGTTCCTTAAGGGCATGCTTTTTGCCATTTTTGCATGGACTGCAGCAAGCCATTACGTGTAATGTTAAACAAAATAAATGAGTAGGAGATTTTAAATTTTCTTTTTCGTCTCTTATCACTGGACTTGTCTTCAGTTTTCCTTGTGTTATTGAAAATCAGCTGTTTCCCCTCTTTTCCCCCCTCTCCAAGACAGTTGCTATTGTTTCATGTCCAAACACATGCTTATTGCTTTGCAGTTGATGTGTGAGCACCAAGAAAATAAGTTGAAATCCAAACATGTTTATTGGATTTGTACTGGACATCTTGTATTTTCTAAATGTTAGCTATAAGGATGAACAAAAATATCCTTGCTTTTCCTTTGCAGTGTTGTGTAATATTCATGAGACTGCTAGACAGGACAAAATTACACTATTTCTTGTTACATACATGTTCAATGTGTCATGAATGCTTGCCAGTGTTAAAGAGTAGTGATGTTTACAATACAATCATGCTTACCCCTTGATGCACAATGTTGACTCATGCCATTCTTGGATTATTAAGCAATGCACAACTAATGCAAGTGTGCATCATATTTTAACTTTAAATTGAATAATGAATATGATTAGAATATAATCTTTTGTAGAAACGTTTGACAATTTGAATAGTGAAATTTGAAGTATAAACTGCTGCTTTCTTCATGATATCAACTGAGTTAGGGCATAACGGCATATCTGTGTATGTTTGCTTGGAACCCTTCTAAAAATGTAGACATTCTTGATTGACTGAGAATCTTTATTTTAGATATTAAAGTGACTTCATGTTCTGTTGTTTCCAGGGCGACTTGGCCAAGAAAAAGATCTACCCAACTCTATGGTGAGTGTGGTTGGCACATGCTGTTCTCAGCACAGGATAAATGTCCACACAGCGTGGTGTTGCATACACTAATGTCCCTATTGACCCATCAAATGTGGCCATGGAAAGCTTAGTGTATCCATTCCTCAAGCAATGGACACTTTATTGCAAGTGATTCATTGTCAGTACTTGTGGATGTTCACATGCTTTCAAAGGAAAAATGCTCACTGAGAACAGAAGAAGAATTTGTAACAGTTATAAGTGGATACTCTCTTTCTGAATTTTAATAAACCCTACTTTAATTCAAAACAAAAATGTTAGAAATCATTTAATTTTTAACTATACTTGTCAGAACTTCCTTGTTTCATTTATCATTGTGTATATTCTGAAAAAGGAATCTGCAATCTTAACATAGGAGACATTTTGTATAGAATAGTTCAAGGAAAATGTGTTAACCTCTACTGCTCTAGGTGGCTTTTCCGAGATGGACTGCTTCCAAGGAAAACCTTCATTTTTGGATATGCTCGAAGCAAACTGACCATGGCTGACATCTTCTCCAAGAGCAAACCACACATGAAGGTGAACACCCTTTGATTTTTTTTTTCTTTAATGCATGTTCTCTAGGAGTAGGAGTTTATGAAATTTCTGTGACCACAAGACCTGTCTTTGAAAGAGTGGTCTGCTTCATAGGCATTGTCGCATACAAGGCATTGTGTTGCAGTGTCAAATAATAATGAGAATAGTTATCTGCCATGAACATTTAGATTACTAGCACACATTTTTAATGACGTTACCATATTCACTGAACTGTGCGACTCATTTCTCTTCTACCTGTTGGCAGATTTGCAGGATGTGGCACTGTGCTGAATTTGTTAAAGTTTAGAAGTAGAATTTTGCTTCTCAGCTTTTTACATTACCTCATGATGCAGCACTACTATGACTATTTGACATTGTACTTCCTTTTAATGTTACTATCACTGCTCATGAAAATGGTATCCTTTTCACCAAACATCTTTTGCTCTTAGTTCCCTCATCTCTTTGACTGCCTAGCCTATCTCAAAGTGCTCCTATGTCACATTCTGTGATTGTCCCATGGAAAATGAATCCCACTGACTTGTAATGACTTGAATAAAAATTTGAATGACTTGCACTGTGTCCCAGATCAAGCCAGGGGAGGAAAAGCTGGTGCAAGAATTTGAGAAGATCAATGGCTACGTGCCTGGCTCCTACGACAAACCTGGAGACTTTGCAGCGCTCAACAAGGCCATGGAGGAAAAGGGTGCCGCCAACAGGCTCTTCTACCTGGCACTGCCCCCCTCGGTCTACGAGCCTGTCACCCTCAACATCAAGGCAACCTGCATGGCCTCAGGGTAGGAAGCTTTCCATTGGGATTGCTCCAACCTTCAATCCCTGTAGGGCCTTTCTCTGACCTTGGCTTGCAACCCTGTACCACCCTTTATAACCCTTTTTTAATGCTACCTTTCTTAGTTTCTTGCAGGACAGACAATGAAACTGTCTATGTTACAGAGACTTAACAGCTTCACCCTGCAAATCATGTATTTTCATGAAATCTGTTTTAAATGACCATGTAACACATTGTACATCCCCAGCATCTCATTTATCACTCATTCAATTTTCTGTCTGTATCTCACCTAGAAATATTTTGACAACTTTTTTTTAGAGGTGTTAAAAATACAAAACCTCGTTAGAATGCATGAAATTGTAAAGAAAAAAATCAGATCTCACAATTAGACTTGCTACTCCAGCAGCCAAATCTCAGAGAAAAAACCCAATCTAAAAACTGTCCCCACCTACTGGAAAGGAAAATGAGGCTGCATACAAGTCAGCAAGCTTCTTAAATTACAAATGAGTAAACAGTTGAACCAAATGAAGAAGAGAAACTTTAAAATCAATTGATTTTTTGACTCACATGCGAAGCAAAAGTGAGTCTATGTACTCAGCCGTGTCGTCCGTCCGTCCGTCCAGGCGTAAAAACTTAAACGTTGGATTTTTCTCGGAGACTATTAAGTCTATCAACACCAAATGTGGCATGATGGTGTATGATGACAAGGCCTCAAAAAACATACATAGTGACTTGACCTTGCTTCAAGGTCAAGGTCACAGGAGCCATAAATGTGGTCTCAAAAACAGTCATTTTTCACATTTTCCCAATTTTCTCCCACGTTATTGAGAATGGCAACCTTAGCTACAAGTGGTATATAGGTCAAAGCAAGCCCTATCTTTTGATACCAGTTTGGTTGACCTTGCTTCAAGGTCAAGGTCACAGGAGCTCTTCAAAGTTGGATTGTATACATATTTTGAAGTGACCTTGACCCTGAACTATGGCAGATAACTGTTTCAAACTTAATAATTATGTGGGGCACATGTTATACTTTCATCATGAGACACATTTGGTCACATATCATCAAGGTCAAGGTCACTTTGACCCTTATGAAATGTGACCAAAATGGGGTAGTGAACCACTAAAAGTGACTATATCTCATGGTAGAAAGTGCCAATAAGCACCATTGTGCTTCCTATGTCTTGAATTAACAGCTTTGTGTTGCATGACCTTGGATGTATTTTGGTAGGAAAAATGTGTAAAGCATTTCTTTGTGTATGATATCATTGGTAGGTTTAGTTGTTTGACCTTGACCTTGGTCACCTGAAGGTCAAGGTCATATAAAGGTCAAGGTCAAGCATGTGAGTCGCATGGGCTTTGCCCTTCTTGTTTAAAATGTGTGTAATAAATCTTTGGTACTCATTTTCTCAACAACAAGTCATCCTATGCCTTTGAAAGTTCACCTCTAGGTTAAGGAGATGCATAGATTAATCCTGTTCAACTACCAATATTTAAAAAAAACTCTGTGTTTGGAGATATGTGTACAATTGTTTTCCTTTTTTGCTGGCAAATGCATCAAAATCAGGAACTGATGCATGAAATGAGTAATTCCTGGTGTGATAGTCAGAAGTGTTTCATCTTAGTTTGTCAGCATTAGCAAGGCACAAGTTATGCATTGGGCAAGTTTCAATGATTAGCACTATCATTTAGCCAACTGTTTTCCAAATCATTACATTTATGCTGTGGTATGGCTCACGTAGAGTAACACATGGCTGGAGCCACGTGATGTTCCTCGCATCAGCTGGAACCCCTGTAGCTCAGCCAGGGATGGCCCTGAGAAGCCAGAGAGGCTACCGGGGGCTATTGGAGCAGGGTTAGATCAAACCACTCTTGAAAATTAAGCCCAACCCTCGCACGACAACAAAGTGGCTGCCAAAGGCCATTTGTGAGACTCTGACAAAATGAGATCTTTCAACCAGAAATTTGCTTTGTTTTGAGACAAATTCTTGAAAAAGTATCATGTTTATAACACATATGATTGATATTTAATTTGAGTGTAAAGCTTGAGAAATATATATGTGACATAGCTCCCTGGCAACTTTGCTGCATGTTTTCTTGAAAACTTTCCCAGCGAGTTTAGCCTCCTTTCCACTTGGATGGTCTTATATCCACCCCCAAGACGTATCAACTCTCAACTAGAAAAATCAACACGTATCACTCACCTCGCCATTTCTTCTGGCCAGACAGTCTAAAATCCTGACAGACACACTGGCATGAATTCTCTTGTTTCCAGGGGCAAGTGGACAAGGATCATCATTGAGAAACCGTTTGGACGGGACTTGGACTCATCCAGTCAACTGTCCAACCACCTGGCTGCCCTGTTCAAGGAGGACCAGATGTACCGCATTGACCACTACCTGGGCAAAGAGATGGTGCAGAACATCATGGTGCTCAGGTGAGCAGGCAGGCTGCCCTTGCACCAAGCTCTCTCTCTTTACACGGACTTGACAGTTTTGCGGTACATATTTATTTTAACACAAACAAACAAATAACAAATCAGAAATGCCTTGGCTACAAAATCAAGTATTGAGACACTCTGTTTTAAGCCTTGGTCCAGCAAGCAATTCCTGACAATTAGAGTAGCTATGCTTAAGAAACCATATATCTAAATCCATGTTTAATGTAGGGAAAGGTAGATTCTCCAACATTTGGGGAGCTTGAACATTCTTTGATGCTAAATCTTTGGAGCCAAATAGTCAAAAGATGTTTGATGCTGACTTGATGTTTTTGTTTATTTGTAGAATCATATCTTGCAAAAGGCAGAATGGTTAGGTAACCCACCAAGTTATCTGCCACAGTAGGTCATTTTGTGCTGAACAACTTAGCATCAATTATTAAAATCATAATATGTGCCATATCTGGAAGCAGTTACTTGAGATTAAACCTGACTTTGAAACAACAGCAGACAGTGTTAATTGTGGCTGATGACCTTGACCTGTCTCATGGGTGTGTGTTGACCTGCGTCTGTCAAGAGGATGACTGTCATCTTTGGATCAGGACAATTTTATGATGGGATGAAGTTTATGATGAGATGTGTTGACCCTTTGATTAGACTTCATGGGATCCAAAAGTGCATCGCTACTTTTCATTTTTACAATTGATTTTGTGTAACAGCTGCAATAGTTATCAATTGCACCTCGTTTCACTGTGAGATGATGACTTCATAAAGCTAAATGTACTGGAAGGACTTTCTGAACCATCAGTTTTACGAGAGAGAAGCTCATCATCTGTCAGCCTGCAGGCAGGAGAGATAATGGTGTCAGCAAGTGTCTAGTTAGTGGGGGAATGTGTACTTTGTACACGTGGGAGTGGAGAGAATTGCACTGTTCATTCCTGGTTGAGACATTCAGATTGGTTCTCTCGTTTACCTGCCCAGGATGCATGGTTCTGTTGTTGAGCAGGCTGGGCATCCAAGATAAACATACAGTGCTATCAAAACTAGGTGCTGCTTTGGATCTGTTTCCTTGGATGAATTTGAGTGAATATTTTCTTCCATTCAGAGTTTAGAATGTTGGGGGCAAAAAGTTTGGTAGAACATACTGCAGGAGCCTACAGCTCAACTGAGTTTTGTGAGTGGCTGGGAAAGATAAGCATATATCATGTCCATGGAGCATGCAATGCTAATAAAACACACTTAACATGCAGATGCGATGTTAAATATTGAGGTGATATTTGACTTTCAGAAACTTATTTCTCCTAAATTACTTGTTACTGTTTACTTACAAAACTTGTAAAGTATGCAAATTAAATGGGTGAGTAATGGAATATGATAATGCACTGGATATTGTTTGTCTTTGAAGAGAACACAGCATCCTAGTCAGTAAAAACCTTTGCATGTTCAAGAAAACATTACACAAGAACCCAAATAGACATTTTTTCACTACTGATCATTTTGGGGTAAAGATTTGCATGAAAAGAAGACCTTAGAGTTTTATGATCACACTGTTTGTCTTGTCTCTGAAACATAAACAAAAATGTTTTCAGATTTGGAAACCGAATCTTTTCTCCCATCTGGAACCGTGACAACGTGGCCAGTGTGATCATCAGTTTCAAAGAGCCCTTCGGAACTCAAGGCAGGGGTGGCTACTTTGACGACTTTGGAATCATCAGGTGAGTTGAGTTGGATGTCACGCCATGGCCTGTTTTAGTGGTGTTCATCCTTGACTGGTGTTGCGTTTTTACTCCATGAACTTCTACACTCAGTAGTGATCTTTGGAATTGTATCCTGGGTTTTGCATGTTACTCTTGTTATGCTTCATGCCATCAAAAGCTCTAGTGCGTGCGTTTTCATTGTTCGAGAGTAGACGTAAGCCAGGTGTGCGTATGTGCTAATTACATATGATGCATCCACGAATATCTGCAAACTTGAAAGCTTTCATGGCTTGCATGCACTGCAAATTGACCATAATGTTTCGCAGTTGCCAAGTGATTATGTATACTGGGGCTCCAGTCCATTAATTGCAGCACCTGACTGCTGCCACTTGAAGCCAGCAGTAGCAGTGTTCGAAGCTGCATGGATCAAAGTATTGAATTGCGGGGCTCTGTGGTTGGGCAGTTAGATCATCTGACCTGCAGTTGCTTGCAGCTGATAGGTGCAGTGTTTGAAGCTGCACAGATCCTAGAGTTGCATCCTTGGGTAAGGTGCCTCACCCACATTGCCTCTCCTTCAGTGGAGTAAAACCAGGCATTGGGCACTGCACAGCGGCAACCAGGGATGAAATCCTCCCAAAGGAATATCCTTTAAAAAAAAGGGACAAAATAAAAATGTTAGTGGTGGTGGTGGTGGTGGTGGTGGTGGTGGTGGTGGTTGGTGGTTGGTGGTTGGTGGTTGGTGGTGGTGGTGGTGGTGGTATTCTGAGGCAAGGTGCTCAGTTCAGATCACCTCATCCCAACAAGGAATGAAACAGGTACCATTGAGGCCTATGATAACAAACTATTGTCCAAATGATCATGCCTATGGAGCACTCCTGAGGGGTTGGAGATGGTGCTGGTACCTCACTGTGTCATCCTATGTTTCTGTCATCATGATTATTGTCAGGTGCCGGCAGAGAATAGATCAAATGACCGAGATGATCGGGGGTGAAGTATGAAATATTCTGAGACCCATGTATGGGTAATAAGTTGCTACATAAAACCTATACTTTTGCCTTTACCTTCACATTTGAAGAGGCTGTAGTTTTTAATCTTGGAGATTAGGAACTTATACCAGTGCAGTGCAAACTTCGTCCAGCATGAGAAATGATCTGTGGTTCCTTCTTTGCAGGGATGTCATGCAGAACCACTTAATGCAGATCCTGACTCTGGTAGCCATGGAGAAGCCACCCTCCACCAATGCAGAGGACATCAGGAATGAAAAGGTAGGCAGTGATCAAAGCAGTCTGTGGCATGATGCTGTGATGTCATTGGAATTCAGAGCTCTCAAAAGTGTCAGCCTTTATCACTGTGAACTTCAGGAATGCAGCAGAGAGTATAGACTTCTCATAGGAAACTCCCACTTTGAAAACGTTGACATTGCTTAGGAAGGTTGTGGCTCAAGAAGTTAAAGATTTCCATCTTGGCTGTAGGTTAGGTTCAGTGAGAATATTATTTGGGGGAATGTTGGCAGTTATCACTTGGTTAACTTTTTGAGTAAGTAGTCTGTTGGAATAGGTAAGGTTTTGAAGCGAAGTATGGACAAACATAGCACACCTCCATTCAAATTTGACTGGATGGCATATATTCTGTTGCCTGCATGCAGACAGACATGACACAGCACACTGTTTTGTAGATGAAACGATATGAGGTGTTATGCAGGTGGAACGACATGGTGCTATGTTGTGCAGACAAAATGATGTGGTGCTGTGTTGTGCTTGTGGAACGACATGGTGCTATGTTGTGCAGACAAAATGATGTGGTGCTGTGTTATGCAGGTGGAACGACATGGTGCTATGTTGTGCAGACAAAATGATGTGGTGCTGTGTTGTGCTTGTGGAACGACATGGTGCTATGTTGTGCAGACAAAATGATGTGGTGATGTGTTATGCAGGTGGAACGACATGGTGCTATGTTGTGCAGACAAAATGATGTGGTGCTGTGTTTTGCTTGTGGAACGACATGGTGCTGTGTTGTGCAGATGAAATTATGTGGTGCTGTTATGCAGACAAAATGACATGGTGCTGCGTTGTGCTTGTGGAATGACATGGTGCTGTGTGGTGCAGACAAAATGACGTGGTGCTGTGTGGTGCTGTGTTATGCAGACAAAATAATGTGGTGCTGTGTTGTGCAGACAAAATGATGTGGTGCAGTGTTGTTCAGACAATATGACATGGTGCTGTGTGGTGCAGTGTTGTGCAGACAAAATGACGTGGTGCTGTGTTGTGCAGACAAAATAATGTGGTGCTGTGTTGTGCAGACAAAATGATGTGGTGCTGTGTTGTGCAGACAAAATGATGTGGTGCTGTGTTGTGCTTGTGGAATGATGTGGTGCTGTGTTGTGCAGACAAAATGACGTGGTGCTGTGTTGTGCAGACAAAATGATGTGGTGCTGTGTTGTGCAGACAAAATGACGTGGTGCTGTGTTGTGCAGACAAAATGATGTGGTGCTGTGTTGTGCAGACAAAATGACGTGGTGCTGTGTTGTGCAGACAAAATGACGTGGTGCTGTGTTGTGCAGACAAAATGATGTGGTGCTGTGTTGTGCAGACAAAATGATGTGGTGCTGTGTTGTGCAGACAAAATGATGTGGTGCTGTGTTGTGCAGACAAAATGAAGCGGTGCTGTGTTGTGCAGACAAAATGATGTGGTGCTGTGTTGTGCAGACAAATGAATGGGTGTGTGTGGCATGTGGTGCTGTGTGGTGCAGACAAAATGATGTGGTGCTGTGTTGTGCAGACAAAATGATGTGGTGCTGTGTTGTGCAGACAAAATGACGTGGTGCTGTGTTGTGCAGACAAAATGATGTGGTGCTGTGTTGTGCAGACAAAATGATGTGGTGCTGTGTTGTGCAGACAAAATGATGTGGTGCTGTGTTGTGCAGACAAAATGATGTGGTGCTGTGTTGTGCAGACAAAATGATGCAGTGCTGTGTTGTGCAGACAAAATGATGTGGTGCTGTGTTGTGCAGACAAAATGATGTGGTGCTGTGTTGTGCAGACAAAATGATGTGGTGCTGTGTTGTGCAGACAAAATGATGTGGTGCTGTGTTGTGCAGACAAAATGACGTGGTGCTGTGTTGTGCAGACAAAATGATGTGGTGCTGTGTTGTGCAGACAAAATGATGTGGTGCTGTGTTGTGCAGACAAAATGATGTGGTGCTGTGTTGTGCAGACAAAATGATGTGGTGCTGTGTTGTGCAGACAAAATGACGTGGTGCTGTGTTGTGCAGACAAAATGATGTGGTGCTGTGTGGTGCTGTGTTGTGCAGACAAAATGATGTGGTGCTGTGTTGTGCAGACAAAATGACGTGGTGCTGTGTTGTGCAGACAAAATGATGTGGTGCTGTGTTGTGCAGACAAAATGATGTGGTGCTGTGTTGTGCAGACAAAATGACGTGGTGCTGTGTTGTGCAGACAAAATGATGTGGCACTGTGTTGTGCAGACAAAATGATGTGGTGCTGTGTTGTGCAGACAAAATGATGCAGTGCTGTGTTGTGCAGACAAAATGACGTGGTGCTGTGTTGTGCAGACAAAATGATGTGGTGCTGTGTTGTGCAGACAAAATGACGTGGTGCAGTGTTGTTCAGACAATATGACATGGTGCTGTGTTGTGCAGACAATATGACATGGTGCTGTGTGGTGCTGTGTTGTGCAGACAAAATGATGTGGCACTGTGTTGTGCAGACAAAATGATGTGGTGCTGTGTTGTGCAGACAAAATAATGTGGTGCTGTGTTGTGCAGACAAAATGATGTGGTGCAGTGTTGTTCAGACAATATGACATGGTGCTGTGTGGTGCTGTGTTGTGCAGACAATATGACATGGTGCTGCGTTGTGCAGACAAAATGACGTGGTGCTGTGTGGTGCAGACAAAATGACGTGGTGCTGTGTTGTGCAGACAAAATGACGTGGTGCTGTGTTGTGCAGACAATATGACATGGTGCTGTGTGGTGCAGACAAAATGACGTGGTGCTGTGTTGTGCAGACAAAATGACGTGGTGCTGTGTGGTGCAGGCAAAATGATGCGGTGCTGTGTGGTGCAGACAATATGACATGGTGCTGTGTGGTGCAGACAAAATGACGTGGTGCTGTGTGGTGCAGACAAAATGACGTGGTGCTGTGTGGTGCAGACAAAATGATGCGGTGCTGTGTTGTGCAGACAAAATGACGTGGTGCTGTGTTGTGCAGACAAAATGACATGGTGCTGTGTTGTGCAGACAAAATGATGTGGTGCTGTGTTGTGCAGACAAAATGACGTGGTGCTGTGTTATGCAGACAAAATGACGTGGTGCTGTGTTGTGCAGACAAAATGATGTGGTGCTGTGTTGTGCAGACAAAATGACGTGGTGCTGTGTTGTGCAGACAAAATGACGTGGTGCTGTGTTGTGCAGACAAAATGATGTGGTGCTGTGTTGTGCAGACAAAATGACGTGGTGCTGTGTTGTGCTTGTGGAATGATGTGGTGCTGTGTTGTGCCGTGTTGTGCAGACGAAGTGATGTGGTGCTGTATTATGCAGACAAAATGATGTGGTGCTGTGTTGTGCCGTGTTGTGCAGACGAAGTGATGTGGTGCTGTATTATGCAGACAAAATGATGTGGTGCTGTGTTGTGCAGACAAAATGATGTGGTGCTGTGTTGTGCTTGTGGAACGACATGGTGCTGTGTTGTGCTTGTGGAATGACGTGGTGCTGTGTTGTGCTTGTGGAATGACGTGGTGCTGTGTTGTGCTTGTGGAATGACGTGGTGCTGTGTTGTGCAGACAAAATTATGTGGTGCTGTGTTGTGCAGACAAAATGATGTGGTGCTGTGTTGTGCTTGTGGAATGACGTGGTGCTGTGTTGTGCTTGTGGAATGACGTGGCGCTGTGTTGTGCTTGTGGAACGACATGGTGCTGTGTTGTGCTTGTGGAATGACGTGGTGCTGTGTTGTGCTTGTGGAACGACATGGTGCTGTGTTGTGCTTGTGGAATGACGTGGTGCTGTGTTGTGCTTGTGGAATGACATGGCGCTGTGTTGTGCTTGTGGAATGACGTGGTGCTGTGTTGTGCTTGTGGAATGACGTAGTGCTGTGTTGTGCTTGTGGAACGACATGGTGCTGTGTTGTGCTTGTGGAATGACGTGGCGCTGTGTTGTGCTTGTGGAATGACGTGGTGCTGTGTTGTGCTTGTGGAACGACATGGCACTGTGTTGTGCTTGTGGAACGACATGGTGCTGTGTTGTGCTTGTGGAATGACGTGGTGCTGTGTTGTGCTTGTGGAACGACATGGTGCTGTGTTGTGCTTGTGGAATGACGTGGTGCTGTGTTGTGCTTGTGGAATGACATGGCGCTGTGTTGTGCTTGTGGAATGACGTGGTGCTGTGTTGTGCTTGTGGAATGACGTGGCACTGTGTTGTGCTTGTGGAATGACGTGGTGCTGTGTTGTGCTTGTGGAATGACATGGCGCTGTGTTGTGCTTGTGGAACGACATGGTGCTGTGTTGTGCTTGTGGAATGACGTGGTGCTGTGTTGTGCTTGTGGAACGACAAGGTGCTGTGTTGTGCTTGTGGAATGACGTGGTGCTGTGTTGTGCTTGTGGAATGACATGGCGCTGTGTTGTGCTTGTGGAATGACGTGGTGCTGTGTTGTGCTTGTGGAATGACATGGTGCTGTGTTGTGCTTGTGGAATGACGTGGTGCTGTGTTGTGCTTGTGGAATGACGTGGTGCTGTGTTGTGCTTGTGGAATGACATGGCGCTGTGTTGTGCAGGTGAAGGTGCTGAAGAGCATACAGCCAGTCAAGATGGAGCATGTGGTGCTGGGACAGTACGTAGGCAACCCCAGTGGTGAGGGAGAGGCCAAGCTTGGCTACCTGGATGACCCCACAGTGCCCAAAGGTTGGTCTCCTGGTGAAAAGCCTGTATAGTGTATCTCACAAGGTGACTCTGCTTTACACCACCGTTGATTAACCACCAGTCCTGTAAAATTTTTCTCTCCCTGTTTTCTTCAAAAGTTACAATGGTATGCTATCCAATGCGCCTTTTTCTCTACATGTTTTGCCATTTTACTCCCTTTGCATTTTTGGGGATGTGCTTTCATGCTTCATGCATTTTTCCCCTTTCCCCACACCTCTTCAGACCAACCCCTCCAGTTTTATCCATGCTTTCTCTCACTTGTCTAGCAGGTAGAGTTCCCTGATTTTCAATTGTGTAAATTCAAAATGGATTGCATTTTCTGATCATTAAAGAATGATGACTCATTGGTGAAGGGAATAGGGCCATCTAATGGCTGCTTTTTTCACTGCATTACTAATGTTTAGCATTCTTTTGGAGTAACAAGAGGAGATATCTCTTCACTTCCTTGTACCTTGCTTGGGAACTGCTTTGAAGGATTGCTGATGGGTGCAAAACAGGCAAAGACCCAGTAATGTAGTCAAGTAAGGTGACCTGCACCTGACTTATTGGATTATTGCAATTGTCAACAAAGCTCAACCAGGGTCAGCAAGACCTTGAAGGTGTCGAGAAGATTAACGACCCTTTTCAGGGCCACTTCTTATCAAGAAAGAATGCAGAAAGTCAAGTGCTGGTCACTTCATTTGAGAACATACCTTTCACCAATCCCGGCACTCAATTTTATAGTAAAGACCCAGTAAATACAATTTGCATTTTTATTAGTGCTTGGACACATTACATCTCAAGAGCAGCATACAGTCAGAGCCAGTGGATGTCCTCATCAGCTGGAATTCCAGGCTCCTGGGCTCTCTGGGTTTGCCTCTCTTGATAGTTCCAGAATTTTCAAATGACAAGAAGGTTGAGGTATGCTTGACTTGTGAGGTATGCTTGACTGGTGATGGTCAATGTTTACAGTAACCTTGACTGTTGTTGCTATCAGTAACCTTGACTGACTGTTGTTGTCACCAGTAACCTTGACTGTTGTTGCTATCAGTAACCTTGACTTACTGTTGTTATCAGTAACCTTGACTGACTGACTGTTGTTATCCGTAACCTTGACTGATTGTTGTTGTTATCAGTATCCTTGACTGATTGTTATCAGTAAATTTGACTGACTGTTGTTGTTATCAGTAACCTTGACTGACTGTTGTTGTTATCAGTAACCTTGACTGACTGTTGTTGTTATCATTAACCTTGACTGACTGTTGTTATCAGTAACCTTGACTGTTGTTGTTATCAGTAACCTTGACTGACTGTTGTTATCATTAACATTGACTGACTGTTGTTGTTATCAGTAACCTTGACTGACTGTTGTTATCATTAACCTTGACTGACTGTTGTTATCAGTAACCTTGACTGACTGTTGTTGTTATCAGTAACCTTGACTGACTGTTGTTGTTATCATTAACATTGACTGACTGTTGTTGTTATCAGTAACCTTGACTGACTGTTGTTGTTATCAGTAACCTTGACTGACTGACTGTTGTTATCAGTAACCTTGACTGACTGTTGTTGTTATCAGTAACCTTGACTGACTGTTGTTGTTATCATTAACATTGACTGACTGTTGTTGTTATCAGTAACCTTGACTGACTGACTGTTGTTATCAGTAACCTTGACTGACTGTTGTTGTTATCAGTAACCTTGACTGACTGTTGTTGTTATCAGTAACCTTGACTGACTGTTGTTGTTATCAGTAACCTTGACTGTTGTTGTTATCAGTAACCTTGACTGACTGACTGTTGTTATCAGTAACCTTGACTGGCTGTTGTTGTTATCAGTAACCTTGACTGATTTGTTGTTATCAGTTATCTTGACTGACTGTTGTTGTCATCAGTAACCTTGACTGACCAGTTGTCTTCAGTAACCTTGACTGACTGTTGTTATCAGTAATCTTAACTGACTGTTGTTGTTATCAGAAACCTTGACTGACTGTTGTTGTTTTCAGGATCTGTGACCCCCACCTTTGCCACAGTCGTGATGTTTGTCAACAACGAGAGGTGGGATGGTGTGCCCTTCATTCTGAGGTGTGGAAAAGGTGGGTGACTCCATCTCTTGCTTTGTGTTGGGGCTATAAGGCAAACAACAACAACAACAAAGTGTGGTTTAGGTAACATGGCAATAACAACAACAAAACAAACAAAAACAGAAACAGTAGGTAGACTAAGTTCTTAAAAAAAAATTATTAACCCTTACAGTGGTGCTAAAACGGTGACGTTATGGGCTGCCAGTGGTGCTAAAACACGAGCAAATTGAGCAACACGCACACCTTTCATTAACTTTGAGATTGCTGATGAACCATCACAGATAGACACATAAAGTAAAAACACAAAATGCTTGAAATTGAATGAACAATATTTTGGTGTGCAGTTCATAGTCTTTATTCAAATCCTGATTTTTTTTGGGTCAAATTTTAAATGGTAAACATTTGTGTGTTTTTCACTTCTTGAGAAATAAAACAGGTAAATCACTATGCAATAGTGGGTAAATACCCTATAAACCCTACTGGATGTTTGCTTTAATCATCTGTGCATACTAATGTATCATTCTCTTTTACCAAAATGCACTCTTTAAATTACAATGCAAATTCGATGATCCAGGCATTAGAGAGGCAAAATGAAGTAATTCTGATTACCTATACTCCCTTTCATCTTAAGCAATATTCCTCAAATTATTGCAAATGTAGAAACTGAATAGCATCAATATGTGGATAATTCAACATGAAAACAGTCTGCAGTAAAGTTTGTCTCCTACATTCATGATTTGATCATTTGTCTGTAATAAAACTGAAAAATTCTACTGATTTTTGTCATTGAGACACAAGAAGGCATTACACACTACACAAACATTTTCAAAAACTTACCTCAAACCAGCAATACTACAAAAGCATCAAGAAAATTGCTATATCGACTCCATCTGTGCTCCAATATGCTGGGATGAACGATTTCACAACGATGCCCATGAGGATCTCAAGAGCAAGGAATGTTTTCATTTCGTCACAGCTGACAGGCGACCAGTGTAACAATCGGGAATGAGGAAACGGCTCGTTGCTTTCCAGTTTCCTCTCAGCATACATGTTTGTTTGCTCCATAAGCAAATTAAAAGCTGTATCGTCCAGGAATAGATTGAAAAAGTCAATTGGCTCAGCGTCAGTCGATCTCGTGAACGGCGCGATTAGCCGATCATCAGCTGTTCGCATCCACCCCTCCCTATCATCTTCTCCTACCTCTCGATCACTCGCAGCTTGAGAGATCGGCATTCTAGAACTAATTATAGCTTGCCTGATTATTTCATCCAAAGTTTACTCATCATCTTCATCTTCGGCAGCTGAAGGATTAAAATCTTCAAACAGATTTTGCGATCGCGACATGTTGCCTCGAGCGTCCATTTCGATTCAGGATGTAGCCCATAATTTCTACTATAAGTATAACGCACATAAAATCACCCTGATTTTTGATTGGCCAAGCTGTAGACTGTAGAGAAGCCTCTTCTGCATGAACTGGCATCAGTAAACGTAGAGCTATATGATAGGCTTGTACTTGGAGAGAGCCAGAACGAACGTGGTGTCAGAAACGACAAATGCAGCGCTTACCACTGGCGGACCACAAAGGCGAGCGCGGCAAATGCCGCGCTTACCACGATAAGGGTTAAAGGAGGCCAGATGGAGACTGCACACAAGTGTGTGTGTCTGCGTCTGTGTCTCTGTGTGTGTGTGTGTATGTCTGCGTCTGTGTCTGTGTGTGTGTGTGTGTGTGTGTCTCTGTGTGTGTGTGTGTGTGTGTGTGTGTGTGTGTGTGTGTGTGTGTGTGTGTGTGAAGAAATGTCATGTATACAGTAGATTCATCTGAACTTAAATGAAAATTATCTTTCTCTGAAATGCATTTTTAAAACTCAAATTGTACTTATAGGGAAGATGGGACCAAAAGCAGTTTGTCGTTTACCTTTAATTTCTTTCTTGTTTCCTTCTCTCTTTTTTTCTTTCTTTTTTTCACAAACAAACAAAAAGTTGAGGGTTGGCAGGGGGAAGAATAGGGTTGATCATCAGGTTACAGTAACCTGAACTTTTTTCCTTTTTTTGGCCAAAGGTTCCTTTTCTAACTGGTATCATTTTTCCATCAGTATGTAATGGTCGCTTATTAAACAGCATCAGTTTGATGTTAGTAAACAACTGCAAAGTATATTTAGTGATTGGACATTTATCTTGAATCTGTTATTTTGCTAATGATGTAATGGCTGGATTTCTGTTTTATCACCTCCTTTGGTCAGTAATATCACAAGAAAAGTTTTGTTTAATAATATATTTTATATCAATAGTTCAAGAAGATAACAAGTTGGTCCAAAAGTTTTTAATTGGTCCTGTGGTTATTCTAGTCCTCTATATTAACATGGTTTTGGCAACTTAATCAGATTTAACCGTTAATTTTGCCATGTGCTTGTAAGAATTTCAAAAGGTCTGAAAACTGATTGGCCTGCACTCCTGCAAAAGGTATATCTAATACATGACTGTCACCACATCAAATCCTGTCATTGACTTAATGACTTAGCAAAATGTTCTCCACAGCTCTGAATGAGTGGAAGGCAGAGGTTCGACTGTCACCACATCAAATCCTGTCATTGACTAAATGACTTTACAAAATTTTCTCCACAGCTCTGAATGAGAGGAAGGCAGAGGTTCGAGTCCAATTCAGGGATGTTGCCGGGGACATCTTCCCTCCAGGAGAGGCGAAGAGAAACGAGTTGGTGGTGCGAGTGCAGCCGGATGAGGCGGTGTACCTGAAGATGATTACCAAGACTCCAGGCATGAGCATTGAGTGCGAGGAGACAGAGTTGGACCTCACCTATAACAGCAGATACAAGGTAGGGCTTGTCTCATCCTCACTGAGGCCATTCTAGTCCACTAGAGACTTCGCCTGCAGGCAAAAGAGTTCATATCACGTGATGGAACTAATCCGTCTGGAATAGTCACAAGGAGGTCACGCAAAAGGCTTGTGGGATAGCACTCTGCTCCCTGACATATGCCGTTAAAGTAGTTCTAAGACTATGTCACACAAAACTCATAAATTACGCTTGTTGAGGCAATAAACAAGTCCTTATTTGATAAAATAAAATGTTTGTGTTGAAATGGAAACAAGTTTTGACATCTGAATGATTTCTGTAGAAAGTGGAAAAAATAGTATCCAGAATGAGCTATTTTTGGCACAATGTTATAATGCGAAGGGGCAAGTCTATTATGCATTCATTGTAAACTGCGCCAGAGTCACTACTAACTCTGGTTCACAGAATGCACTGAGGCTGCACATCTCAAAACAGCTTGCAGTCTTCATGCAGGAGACAAGATGGATGGAAGAATAAATGGATGGATGAATGAATGGCGGAGATAGAGAAGAGGGGACTTCATTTGTGTCAGTGTGCCTGTGCATGCACATAAGTGTGTGTGTGTGTGTGTGTGTGTTCATGCATATGCATGTATGTGTGTGTGCGTGGAAGTGTGTGTATGTCTGTGTGTACATTGTGTGTGTGTGTGTGTGTGTGTGTGCATTGTGTGTGTGTGTGTGTGTGTGTGTACATGCATGTATGTATATGTGTGTGTGTGAGAGAGAGAGAGAGAGAGAGAGAGAGAGAGAGAGAGAGAGAGAGAGAGAGAGAAAGAGAGAGAGAGAGAGAGAATGCAATCATCAGTGTTTTTAGTTGAATGATAATATGCAGATTCATCATATAAAGGAAATACCTCCTGGCATTTTTTACTTGCTCACCCAACTGTTTTTTCTCTGTATTCACATTTCAGTTGTTTTACTTTCCTCATTTTTGTCATACTGCAGTTTTGTAAATGATCATGCAGTAAAGGACAGAATTTTTCCTTTTATCTAATTAATTTTGTTTCCTCCAGAACATCAAAATGCCGGATGCGTACGAGCGTCTCATCCTGGATGTGTTCCTGGGCAGCCAGATCCACTTTGTGCGATCCGACGAGCTGTACCAGGCCTGGCGCATCTTCACCCCGCTGCTGCAACAGATAGAGAAGGAAAGACCCCAACCCATCCCCTATGCCTATGGAAGGTGGGTCTTGCTTTGTTCCCTTTCACCCTTGCATCACAGTGTCTGACTCTCTCTCTTGATTCAGTGGCCACAAAACAGATGGGGTTACTCCTGCTGACCAGCTGTCTCCATGGGAAAAGTTTTCAAATCAGGGTGTTTCCAGTGTTAGGTTTGCTCTTTGTTGTGATGAAGAGGCCAATTAGGCTGTGGTTATTTTCTTGAAATGTCATTTTAAAAAATAGAAATTATGCCCGGGAACATCCATCGCAGCAGTGATGCTCAACAGCAACGGAGTAACATTGTCTGTTCAGGGGGTTTGGGGACTGACTGCCTGCAACTTGATTTTTGTGATGTCTGCATCTTGTGTTTTGTGCTATGCTTTTTCCTGATTTGCTGATTATGTTCTTGATTTGTATGTTCAGTTTCCATGTCCTAATTTATTATTATAATTTTGAAGTAATGTTTTTCTTCACTTTGGTGCACTTGGAGTTGATTTTCGCTTGTGTAACCTTCTTGTCAAAGTTATCCTGAGGCAGTTCATTTTTGACTCACATGCGAAGCAAAAGTGAGTCTATGTACTGAGCCGTGTCGTCCGTCCGTCCAGGCGTCCGGGCGTCCGTCCGTCCGTCCAGGTGTAAAAAACTTAAACGTTGGATTTTTCTCGGAGACTATTAAGTCTATCAACACCAAATGTGGCATGATGGTGTATGATAACAAGGCCTCAAAAAACATACATAGTGACTTGACCTTGCTTCAAGGTCAAGGTCACAGGAGCCATAAATGTGGTCTCAAAAACAGTCATTTTTCACATTTTCCCAATTTTCTCCCACGTTATTGAGAATGGCGACCTTAGCTACAAGTGGTATATAGGTCAAAGCAAGCCCTATCTTTTGATACCAGTTTGGTTGACCTTGCTTCAAGGTCAAGGTCACAGGAGCTCTTCAAAGTTGGATTGTATACATATTTTGAAGTGACCTTGACCCTGAACTATGGAAGATAACTGTTTCAAACTTAATAATTATGTGGGGCACATGTTATACTTTCATCATGAGACACATTTGGTCACATATCATCAAGGTCAAGGTCACTTTGACCCTTATGAAATGTGACCAAAATGGGGTAGTGAACCACTAAAAGTGACTATATCTCATGGTAGAAAGTGCCAATAAGCACCATTGTGCTTCCTATGTCTTGAATTAACAGCTTTGTGTTGCATGACCTTGGATGACCTTGACCTTGGGTCAAGGTCACATGTATTTTGGTAGGAAAAATGTGTAAAGCATTTCTTAGTGTATGATGTCATTGGTAGGTTTAGTTGTTTGACCTTGACCTTGAAGGTCACCTGAAGGTCAAGGTCATATAAAGGTCAAGGTCAACCATGTGAGTCGTATGGGCTTTGCCCTTCTTGTTAACACAATGCATGGTAGACTTATTAGAAATAATTCATTCGTCCCTGGCTATACATATTGTATGGTTAACTCCTTACAGTCTTCAAATCATGCAAAATGCCAGTGACTTTTCCTAAGAATCTTAATGTTTGAAGTGCCTACAAAATCAGAGTGCTGCTTCAAAACAGAGCTTTGGAGGTGAATGGGCTTCAAGTTTGTGGTGTTTGCATGGCAGAAATGGCTTTGATGGAAAGTTCCATACGTAGATGCTCATTTTTGCTTCTATTTTAAAGCATGTTCATGTCTCATTTGTTTGATGTGCCTGCCTCAGAGTGCTGTGTCCAACTAACATGATGTGTTGTCTCAGGTGTTTTTCACTCATTTCCCCCTACCCCTTGTACTTCCCTTTTCACTGCTGACTTTCCCTTCTGACGGTGGGCACACAGAGCTCTGACACTCGTGTCGGCCCAAACACTTGTCTGACTGTGCTTTTCCCCATGGTTTTTCAGTCGTGGCCCAGAGGAGGCTGACAAGCTTTTATCTGGCTGCAATTTCAAGTACACTGGCACCTACCAGTGGCACAAGTTGGCCAACTAGAAGTTGAACTAGGTTTTCTTGGGGAGAAGTCGAACATCAGAGAAGTCGTCGGCATCAAACGTCCTCTGCTCTTTGCAGGAATTGTCGGGCTCCAGAACTTTTTCTTGCTCATTGTGATGACCCACTCTAACCAGTCTTGAATTCCACCTTTTGTCTCAATGCAGTAACATCAAAGATTATAGGTTACACCTATAATTTTTGGTAACATTGCAACATTCATAAGGGCTTGCTTGTTACAACTTTCTTCCAGACTTTGATGACAGTGTGATGTGGGATCTTGCACTGGTTTTGAGCTACCAGTGATGAAATTTGTTGTGCTATTGTAGAGTAGTAAGATAATTTTCCACAGAGGTCGACGTGTATTGAAATTATGATTAGCAACTCCAGACACTAGCATCACATGACCAAAATGTGCATGGAAATGTATTTACTGTGACTTCCAGGAGCATTCCGCTTTATGTTGAATCGAAGAAGCTTTTATCTCTGATTATTGCAAGATGAAACAAATCAACATGGAATTATCAGAGAGGCAGCAACAGAGTCTACTTCTGATGAGGATGGGTGCTGTGTTGATGATGATTGTATGGTATGGTCTAGTTCTTCCCGTAAACCTCTACCTGAGCTCAGTTCCATACCTCTCATTTCACCATCTGCCATTTTCCAGTGCATGAGGTGACACTTAACCCGTGCTAATGGTGCAAATCACTCATTTTCCTTTGGACAAAGTCATACTGCATTTACTTTGTGTAGTAATCCATCCATTTAGCACATGAGGAAACCAGCACATCAGCTGTATTTCAAATTTCAATTACATTTGCATGTGTTACTGACTCTATGACATATCCTACTACAGTGTAGGGGGGCATGGAGCATGTGCTGGCTATATGGAGTGGGTTCCTTTGGGGTTTTTTCCCATTGGAATTGGGATGGCATGTATATGTAGTAACAGTCACTAACGTTTGATGAGTTTGGTGTTTCTCGGCATTCTGGTAATTGGTAGATTTGCTCATCCGTCACATTGTCTATATTTTAAGTGTGATTGTGCAGCATGTCCATGTTCACGTTTTGCACAGAAGCATCTTGTTTGCACAAAGACTTACTGAATGACATCAATATATTACTGTAGCCATTTATGTAACAATATTAAGTTGTTTTGATTAGATCCTCAGGTTTCTTGACTTAGATGCAAAATCGCCCTGTGATTGCTGCACTCATTTTATTTTTCCAGTGATAATGTTAATATTGATTCATCACACTATTCATTTAACAGTGAGAGATTGAATATGTTTATTTTTGTATCATTATTTAGTTTTTAACATTAATCCCCCAAAATATTCCTTATTAGTAGTGTAAATATACTGTATGTAATTTTTTTTCAATAGGCACTCTATGGGTAATGAGATAGATGATCTGAATCTCTCTTTGCCTCTCTCTACTATCCTTTCTCTCTCCCCCCCCCCCCTCTCTCTCTCTCCCCCCCCCCACCCCCTCTCTCTCCCCTCCCCCCCCCCCCTCTCTCTCCTCTCCCTCCTCCCCCCTCTCTCTCTCTCTCTCTCTCTCTCTCTCTCTCTCTCTCTCTGTCTATCTCTGTCTCTCTCTCTGTCTCTCTCTCTCTCTGTCTCTCTCTTCTCTCTCTCTCTCTCTCTCTCTCTCTCTCTCTCTCTCTCTCTCTCTCTCTCTCTCATTGTACTGACCTACTGCCTGCACAAAGATTAAATGACAAGTCTGATGTAGACATTTTTGTTGTTTACTACCACTGAATGACACTATGTGATAATCATTTTATTTGTGATAACTGTTAAAAAATCAGGGTACCACCACCTTAATATCATGGCATTCAGTCTATGATCGAGGGTTAATACTTCCATTTCCAATATTTTTAACCTGTTGTAGTGACAAGCAGTAATATCAAAGATGGATTTTTAATGTAAATATGGGAGAAGTGGAATTGTTTTATTTTACGGTCACTGCAGTTTGCAGTAAATTGGGGTTGAACCAAGCTGTAAATGATGGAATATGTTTTACTAAGTGGCACATCATTTCTAAACATTCCTCTCACTATCAACGTGAATGTGACCAATGGATTTCTTACTACAACAACAAAGTGTTTGATTTCTGCTTGACTGCCAAGTGGATGAGGGAGAAGTATATACATTGGAACTGAAATATTGGATAATGTCTTATGAATCATAGGAAAAAGTGAGGAGGTGATAGTCTCTTCTTATTCCATTACTTGATTGGGTTTATTTTTTCCTTTCAAGTTTCTTAAGCTGTTCCAAGATTCCAAGCATAATGTTGTTGTTGAAAGTTTGTCATCTTATTCAGAAAATTGAGCAGATGCTCTTCTATGTAAAAATAAATCAGTTAAAAGCCAAAAACTTAAACCAAAAACAAATGTTGAACAAATCCTAAACAACCCCTGTTGCATTACAATAGTCACTTCAGAATGTGAAAAGCAGATTTGTAAGTCCAACTTTCAGCTAAACATAGACAGGAATTCACTTTGAAGAGCAAGAGAAAGCACTGTTGAATTATATGTAAATATTGTGGAGTTATAATGAACCATACTGAAAAGTGAATGAATTCTATAATTTTGAAAAAGTAAAATATTATCATGCATGTGAATGTTTGGTAGATCTGTCATACATATGCGGAATCTTACTTAGCAGATTTTTCATATCCACATCTTGAAGAAACGGGTGAAACTTTGGTGTTTAAATGTGTTAAAAGTAGGGTTTTTAAGCTAAATGGGAAAATGTACATAAAATCCTTTTTTAAGATATGGTGTTGATGGTTAGTCATGATGATAATTTGTAAAAGTTTGCAAATCTCTTCAGTAGGCCTACATATATACAAAACTTTGATGGATTGCTTAGTGCATTTTAGCCATTTTAGTTGTTACATTGTGATTGTCATTTAATTACTTCTTTAATAATGAGAATGAAGTCCATCATTTTGAATATAGTATGGAAGATTAGCAAAAATATAAATGTTTGGAGGTATAATTGTGTGTACATGAAACTCTAAAACGATACATTCTTGATTCATATTAAGCCAAAATGGCTTATTGCATTGTAATTGTCACGCTTATTTTTTATATAGAGGAGTGAAGTGTGTGTGTAAGTACAGTGCTGATGTTGTAGAATAATGCAAATTCAATGGAGGCATCAACAAATCAAATTTAAGTATGTTGCATGTTTATATGATGGGCTTTGAAGCCTTGTGTTTTTAATGGGAAGGTTTTATCTTGTGTCATCTGGTATTGATTGCATAACCAGTTTTATAATGTTGGGTTAGTTAGGCAAGAATACAAACTAGTTGTGGTTAAGGTAACATGGAAAAAAAGGTCAGCAGGTCAGCCTGTTTTGTTGTTGATAAGAGGCCAGATGAAACACAAACCAAACTTTCTTTAACTGAAAATGCTCTTTTTAAAACTTTGTGGATTTCCTGAGTGTTCATAGGGTAGGGAAGATCGGACAGTATGTACTTTGTTGTTTACCATTAATGTTTTTCTTATCTTATAAAGTTTAGGGTTGGCAGAAATAATAGGGACAGTCAGGTGACAGTAACCACAGCTATTTTTGGGAGGGTTTTTTGCCTTATGTGCTCCTTCCAAACTGAACATGGACCTTTTTGTATATCTTTGCCAATTACTTCTGATGTGTGTCTCCAGGAAATACCAATTCCTTGTGTATATATTGCTTTGTTATTGCAGTAATTAATAAAGATAAATCAACTTGCTCGACATGGACAATATGTTGTAATGCCTTATATTTGGGAGGAACATTCTTCAAAACAGACAGAGGCACTAGACAAGTTTCATGGGATAAGATGGTGAACACCCAGCATGTAAATCAGGCCTGTGAAGATGAACCACTGAATGAATGGAATTTTTCACCCTATCACCTGACCAATTATCACTCAACCATTGGAACTAGAGAAAGAGCAAATCAAATAATGATTTCCCCACTTATTAACCTTTTGCAAATCTCGTAGGGAGACAATATGAGTGTATTCTCATGCCCCGCCCACTGTGGGGTGGAGAATATTGAGCCTGACAGTGAAGCACTGATAGACCAGGAGGGAGATAATAAAAAATGATCATGCTGGACTGTGAAATCATGTCGGACGCATCAGAAAAGTTGCTCTTGGTCAGAGCCGAGAAGAACATTGAGCTGAATGTTGCAGAAAGTTCAACTCTGGCTACCATCTCCATTGGTTTGGGATAAGGTTAATGATGTCATGAATGAGCTTATCTCAAGCTTTACTATATGGATTTTTCCAGATTTTCACCCCCATTTGTAACACATTGCAGCCACTCTGTGTATCATTTGGAGTCAATAGCAACTGAGGTGATTGTTGCTTGGCTACCTGCATGACATATCAGTCTACAGACCACCTGGTTGTGCTACTGCCATTGTAACTGAGCTGATTTCACTTGAATAAGTGCATATAAAAGGGAAAAAGCACACTTCAAAGCATATCACTGTCTAAATAGTGGGTGAAAAATTTGCATCCAGAGGTAAGAATCAAAGCATGTGAACTTGATGTCACAGTTCTGTTGCAATGGAAGGTAGGGTTTTGGACTGCCTTGCAGTGATGTTACAGTGACATATCTCTTGCCAGCCACTGATTCTGGAACAAGCTCTGATGGCCGCTGTGGATATTTCATGACAGAAATGAATGCCAGCACAAGACGAGTCTAAGATGCATTGGAAATAAAAGATGACCTTCAGTGGGCAACATCTCACATTTGCAAACACTTATAAATACAAGTAGTAGGGATTTGTCAAGCTTCCTTTCACTATTAAAAATTGTTACTGATGGGAAAGCAGATCTTTTGTGAGATGGAAGGATGTCTGAATTTAATTTTAGCACCTATATTTGAATGGAATGTATTGAACTTCAGCAGATGGAGAGAAAACTGAAAATAAGAATTCCTCAACACTGGAAAATCTAAACTATTTTAAAATTCTATCGGATTCTTTTGAAGGCCAGATTGTTGCTTAAATGCTGATGATATCTTTTGTATCCAAAGTTTGTTCTTGTTGGTTGGAATAAAAGGTAAACTTTGTTATTCCATTTTAAAGGCAAATATGTAGAAGTTATTGAATCTTTTTTTATTTTCCAACAATCATGTGAAGCCTTCAGCAGGCAAACACAAGTTTGAAAATAATTTGAAGTAACAACACACTAGTGTCAGTTGCTTGCATTTTAATGTCCTGAGCTTTTGTAGAATGTAGAGCCAAGTTTTTCTAGTATTCTTTTAATATGATTGTCAAGAAATCATTTTTGTTTATGCTTTTCACCAGAAATATGCAATTGAAGTCGGAATGCTTTCATAGAATTTTCAGTGATTTGTATCCCTTTGGTTATAGTAACACCATTTGTGCACAAATTACACACTATACTATTTCATTTCATGAGTTGGTTTTTATCTGTTGACCAGGATTTTTTTTTCTGTTTTCAGTCGTGGCCCGAAGGAAAATGATACGCTCTGCTCCAAATTCAACTTCCAGTACACTGGCACTTACAAGTGGGTCCGACCTGATTCCAAGTCGCAACTGTGAACTTTGAACCCCAAAGACCTGTACACTTTGACCCCCAGAACTTGACCTGATGTTGCTTACATCCCTACTTAGCATTCTTGGTTGTTCAGAAATGAAAGGATGACATGTGTGCAAGCAGACTTTGACACAACCCAATGTTTGGAACTTTCCTGGTGTAGGCAACCCCAACCAACAAGCTATTGCTGCATGCATATCACCATATCCAACATGAATTAATCTTATTTATATGATCCTATTCCACATACCTCATAAGCATACTGTAGCCCATACATTCCAGGCAAATCCCAAATCTGAGAGTTACAAAGATCTAAAAGTTGAAAACATAGCCAAAACTGTTATCAAAAAGCTACAATGTCCATGTGCAGACAGAAAAAGATTACATGCTTAATGTGTCCTGACTGCATCCACACACAAAAAATGTTCACATTCTTTTACCTCTACATTTGTTCAGATTTGGCCAAACACTGGTTGAGTGACGAAATCATTTCATAATGGCTGTTCCTTGTTGCCACATGGAAATGCTCAATCTTCTATGCATTGCACTCAGTGAGGAAGAAGTCCAGAGTAAACTGAAAAGTTGAGGATAAAAAGCTGGACTTGGCAGTTAAGGTGTGGTGGTTAGAGGGCCCTTATGCCCCTGACTGAATTTGGAATAGACTTGCATGTGCCTTTAAACTGGTGGGTAATTTAAAAAGTTTGGGAACCACTCAGACCTCATGACTGTGGTTCTTTGGCTGTTTTGAAAAAGTTCTGTAATTACTGTGGCTGATAATGGGATACAGCATGAAATTATGATTTGATACCTCAATTATTGGTAATTTGCGTGGTGAAAAGACATTCAAGGCAATGGAATCTTATGTAAGCAAGCGTAACTGAATCATACGTAACTCTCATTGTCTGAAATCAGTGTGCCTTTGACTGGTGTTTGATATGCCCATGGGGTTATGCATTCATGTCAACTTGGAGTTGCTTTTTATGAAGAAAAGCATTGACATCAGACTGCACACTTTGAAGATGGATTTTTTTAAACCTTGCAGTTGCAGTTTCTTTAAAGTGAATTGCTGAGGCATCAACATTGTATGTGAGGAAATTAATTTTATTTGATTGAACTGTTTTTATTTTTGGATGAGAAGGTACCCAATATCAAACAGATACTTCCAAATAAATGCTTGCACAACAACGACTCGGCAGATTAACACTTTTACATACTGACACCCCTGTTCATTGACAAGTAACTTAGAGGAAATTGCTCTCTATCACCAGTGCAGTTTCCACAGGCCTAAACTATGAGTTTGGTTTACGTCTTGGAGAGTTTTTGTGCGAGCAAATATCCCTGAAGGTTTTTACAAGAAGTTGAGAGTGTAAGTGTTTGATATGGTTTTTCGACATATTTGTTGCTATTACTCTTGATGGCATGTAAATCTGATGGCTTTGGACACAGATACAAGATAATTATAGAACTGAATTGATGGTCATTTCAAGAGAAGTGATATCTAGTGTGGATCATGAAGATGGCTGAGGAACACTGGCCCAATTAGTGCAGGCATCGTTGGTATTCCTATTAATAATCTCTTTGATTAGTGATGGATAAAATGGATTGTTATACAAGGGAGGACAACCGTTAAGATTGTGAGAGAAACATTTCATATGTGATATGTTTTCAGATATGTGATTACTTACAGTCTTTTGATCAGTGGTTATGTTGCAGCATTCATTCAAGCATCAATATTAAGCAGTTCTAATGGGAGGTAATAATATCAGGCACTAGGCACATTATATGCACATCATTAACTTGTTGAGTATTTCATCTAGTCTTTCAGTTTTACCATATGTATTGCAGTCATAGCTTTCTTTGTTAGAAATATACTTGTGTTGTTGTTATCTGCTTTGTAGCCTTGTATTATATTCAAATTGAGGTTAATTAGGAGTTCTTTTCTGGAAAGCCAGTGTTTATGTTAAAAAAGTAATGTAAAGAGAAAGTCAATTGATACTTTGCCATCTTGGCAGCATTACTTTGCATCTTGTTCATGGTTTGAATCAAACTGCTTTTGCACCTATGGCATACCAAGTGTAAGTTGTAGGTCTGCAAACTTAGAAGAAGTAGCCTGTGATGTTTTGCTCCATCACATGTTGTGTTTCTTTCTTGTTTTTACAGCATGACCTGAACTCTGTGATATACTCAGCATATTTCTCATTGTAGTGCGTACTCATTCTGCCACATGTGTTGAGAAGAGTCAGTTTGGCATGGTAGGATAACACGCCGTCAGTAAAAGCTGAATTGTTAGAACAGGGTAAATTAATTTCTTGGAAGACCGTTAGACTGAGAGTCCTTTTTCTCCATGCCAGAGCATGGGTAGATCTAAAGGATGTGGAGACGTTTTCAGGACAGTTAGTGAATAAGTTTTTTTAAACATGTTTGTTTGACGTTCTGGGTTTTGAATTCAAGTCATTGAATATAAGCATTCTTGTTTTGATATCATGTTGATTACACATTGCAGGTAATGTTTACTTATGGCATACTCCAACAAGTCAGCAGTTGAAACTTAGAGTACCACCTGAATTTTATGTCCATCCAAGTCAAGTTTGCTCTGCCAATGATTTGGTGGACGTTTCTTTTTTGTTGTTTGCTTCTTAAGTCGTTCGCTTTTTTTAAAAATTTGCCCCTTTAAAGAAGGGAAGGGTGAGTGGGTGGGTACAGTTGACATCTGCATGAATGGCACAACCTCTAGTAAAATTTTATTTCGGGGCTTTTCCCTGAGACATCTTGACTGTCTAAATTTACTTGTACCCAACATGGCTTGGTGTATATAATGATGCTGTTTTGATGTTTTTGATTACCATTTTTTGAAAAGCAATTCTTTGAGTTTGCGAGGGAAAGTCTTCACGTGAAGTGTGAATTTGATGCGAGTATTCATTGTCAAAATGAAGTGCTCAATAAGCCAAGAAGTGACAGTGAGATTATATTGCTGAAGGCTGAATTTGGTTTTGAAGGACTATCATTAACCCGCGAAGTTTGTCATTTCTAGTTCTTTGTCAGATTAAAAGGTTACTTTTCTATATACATGGCTTCCTCACTATTGTGTGCATATGGCAAGGGAGTAAGGCATTGTCAGAGCCATTTTTACTCAGGACTTCCACGCCTGGCAGTTGTCCTCATGAACTTGACAATGGCTCAGCAGGCCCAGTCAAGGCAGATAGGTCACTGGAACTCCGTTGCTGTCACAGGAACTGCCGCAGCTCCGTTGCTGTCACAGGGACTGCCGCAGCTCCGTTGCTGTCACAGGGACTGCCGCAGCTCCGTTGCTGTCACAGGGACTGCCGCAGCTCCGTTGCTGTCACAGGGACTGCCGCAGCTCCGTTGCTGTCACAGGGACTGCCGCAGCTCCGTTGCTGTCACAGGGACTGCCGCAGCTCCGTTGCTGTCACAGGGACTGCCGCAGCTCCGTTGCTGTCACAGGGACTGCCGCAGCTCCGTTGCTGTCACAGGGACTGCTGCAGCTCCGTTGCTGTCACAGGGACTGCCGCAGCTCCGTTGCTGTCACAGGGACTGCCGCAGCTCCGTTGCTGTCACAGGGACTGCCGCAGCTCCGTTGCTGTCACAGGGACTGCTGCAGCTCCGTTGCTGTCACACGGACTGCCGCAGCTCCGTTGCTGTCACAGGGACTGCCGCAGCTCCGTTGCTGTCACAGGGACTGCCGCAGCTCCGTTTATGTCACAGGGACTGCCACAGCTCCGTTTATGTCACAGGGACTGTCGCAGCTCCGTTGCTGTCACAGGGACTGCCGCAGCTCCGTTGCTGTCACAGGGACTGCCGCAGCTCCGTTGCTGTCACAGGGACTGCCACAGCTCCGTTGCTGTCACAGGGACTGCTGCAGCTCCGTTGCTGTCACAGGGACTGCCGCAGCTCCGTTGCTGTCACAGGGACTGCTGCAGCTCCTTTGCTGTCACAGGGTCTGCCGCAGCTCCGTTGCTGTCACAGGGACTGCCGCAGCTCTGTTGCTGTCACAGGGACTGCCGCAGCTCCGTTGCTGTCACAGGGACTGCTGCAGCTCCGTTGCTGTCACACGGACTGCCGCAGCTCCGTTGCTGTTACAGGGACTGCCGCAGCTCCGTTGCTGTCACAGGGACTGCCGCAGCTCCGTTTATGTCACAGGGACTGCCACAGCTCCGTTTATGTCACAGGGACTGTCGCAGCTCCGTTGCTGTCACAGGGACTGCCGCAGCTCCGTTGCTGTCACAGAGACTGCCACAGCTCCGTTGCTGTCTCAGGGACTGCCGCAGCTCTGTTGCTGTCACAGGGACTGCCGCAGCTCCGTTGCTGTCACAGGGACTGCCGCAGCTCTGTTGCTGTCACAGGGACTGCCGCAGCTCTGTTGCTGTCACACGGACTGCCGCAGCTCTGTTGCTGTCACAGGGACTGCCGCAGCTCCGTTGCTGTCACAGGGACTGCCGCAGCTCCGTTGCTGTCACAGGGACTGCCGCAGCTCTGTTGCTGTCACAGGGACTGCCGCAGCTCCGTTGCTGTCACAGGGACTGCCGCAGCTCCGTTGCTGTCACAGGGTCTGCTGCAGCTCTGTTGCTGTCACAGGGACTGCCTCAGCTCCGTTGCTGTCACAGGGTCTGCTGCAGCTCTGTTGCACAGTGATCAGGGGGTAAAGTATAAAGTGATTTGAGACCCAGACATGGGTGGCGAGTCGCTATATAAAACCAAACCTGTATGGTTTGCACAGAAATACTTATGTGGGACACCTTTGCACAGAAATACTTGTGCGGGACACCTTTGCACAGAAATACTTGTGCGGGACACCTTTGCACAGAAATACTTGTGCGGGACACCTTTGCACAGAAATATTTGTGCGGGACACCTTTGCACAGAAATACTTGTGCGGGACACCTTTGCACAGAAATACTTGTGCGGGACACCTTTGCACAGAAATACTTGTGCGGGACACCTTTGCACAGAAATACTTGTGCGGGACACCTTTGCACAGAAATACTTGTGCGGGACACCTTTGCACAGAAATACTTGTGCGGGACACCTTTGCACAGAAATATTTGTGCGGGACACCTTTGCACAAAAATACTTGTGCGGGACACCTTTGCACAGAAATACTTGTGCGGGACACCTATGCACAGAAATACTTGTGCGGGACACCTTTGCACAGAAATACTTGTGCGGGACACCTTTGCACAGAAATACTTGTGCGGGACACCTTTGCACAGAAATACTTGTGCGGGACACCTTTGCACAGAAATACTTGTGCGGGACACCTTTGCACAGAAATACTTGTGCGGGACACCTTTGCACAGAAATACTTGTGCGGGACACCTTTGCACAGAAATACTTGTGCGGGACACCTTTGCACAGAAATACTTGTGCGGGACACCTTTGCACAGAAATACTTGTGCGGGACACCTTTGCACAGAAATACTTGTGCGGGACACCTTTGCACAGAAATACTTGTGCGGACACCTTTCTTGTGCGGGACACCTTTGCACAGAAATACTTGTGCGGGACACCTTTGCACAGAAATACTTGTGCGGGACACCTTTGCAAGTGGGAAAGTTGTTACACAGGGGCAATCTCACTCTCTCAGCTGCCCAAGCCAGACGCCAGTGGTACGGAAAGTCCTCACAGCTGGAGGTTTCTCTGGCTGCAGTGGGTGCCTAGTCGCGCCCTTCGATCTCCAAAATGCGTTGCAGCACCACCCTCATGGCCATTGGATCCACTGTTGATTTCTTCCACCCAGTCAGCCACATAAGCAACAACAAAACGCAGAGTTTGATGCAATTCTTTATGACCATCATTATGGTAGCATCAGTAGAAGTATGCACTCATCAGTTGCAGGTGTGCAACAATCTGCCTCAACTGGCAAAACAAGACTCGATGTTTCATTTCCCATGAGCTAAGCACTGTGAAATGGCAAAATTCTGGGTAAAATAGAATACAAACCTTCTCGCATCATTCCACTCTTATTACTGCAATGCCCTGCGTCATTCTACACAGATAGAAGAGAAAGTTAGTGCAAAGAGTTCATATCAGATGGCTCTCATGAAGGTAGAACAAATGAAAACTTTGTTTACAATACTGGTTAAATGATTTTAATGTTTTCACTCAGTACTGCTAATCTTATGGTTTCTCTAGCTTTCTCAATATAGAAAATTTCATCCATTTTAATTGTCCTTCCATCAGTGCGATAAAAAAATTTGAAATCTCAAATGCAGCCTCTACATTAACCATCTGCATAATATTTTTGGTGACATACAAAATGAATAGATTTTTTTAATACTTTAAAACAAAGATCCCTTGACAGGAGTGCATACAATCATCCTCTATACAAGAATCATGAATCTCTTCAACTGATCTGAAGACTGCTACGTTTCATGTCAGTAGAAACTTGATATCCTCCACTTGGAAATGAATATCTGCAACTTCTTGGAGTAAATCCTTCCTTCTAATACAATTTACTGATATGAGATCAATTCTTTTAGAAAAGAAAAATAGCACAAATGTAATGTGTTCTCTAGAGAATGCCCTACCAGTACCAGGTATCTGCAGAAAAATCCATGGCTAGACAGAACCATAAATCAATGAGAAATAACCTGCAAACGCATTATGATCATGACAGAAATCAATGAAATATGCAGCTGTTCCCAATATCCCCCTGGCAAACCCAAAACAAAAGCAGAAAGGTGATTCTGTTCACAGAGATGGGCCCCTATCGCCTGCCACGCCAGCCAGATGAGTAAAAGATCATTGCTTCATAATTATTATTAACTGAATGATAAATACACTAGGAATGTTGTTATCACCTGTTTATCTTTGATATTTACATACACATGATGAGTATTACTTCAATTTTCCTGGCATTTATTTACCACAGGAAAATGTAAAACTTCAGTCACATTACTCCACGCACCTTGTCAAAATTCCCTGGCCATCAATTCTTTACAACTAGACATTATCACAGTGGAAGATCAGAATGTACACAACTAATGCCTCCACAACACTAGCATAGAAACATTTCTCACATCTCACAGTCCTAAGCAGCCAAACCCATGTATCCTTACGATCTTTGCAGAAGTCATCTGCCAGTGCTCAGTAATGTTCCATAATACATGTCAAAATTCTAGAATTTACTGGTTTCCTCTCTGCTCAAAACTATGATGAAAACGCATTCATCCCATGATTAGGGAAAAAGCATATGCATGCCCAACATCTTGATCAAATAGAAGATATATGTGTACAGGATGTATTGCACATCATTCAATTTCAACTTGTACTTGCCGATTCTTCACACATTAACCTCTACTGGAAACATAACTGTACTCTCTCTCTCTCACACATGCACGCACGCACGCATGCATGCATGAACACACACACACACTCCTGGTTTACTTGGTTTATAGTGGTAGGTTTTGGCACATTCCAACAAAGGTAACATGCCAGAAATATACAACACGGTGAAGTCACCTCATGTGCTTTTCCACCACAACACAGAATGACACTCTGGTTACAGTAGCAGTATGCAGCAAATGTACCACTTTTCCAGCACTTTACTTCTGCTTCCATTTCCCACACCAAGCTAAAAACATAACGTGAGAAAAACGAGCCACTGCTTGCATGTGAAAGAATGGATTATGCTTCAAACTACTTCATTCAAGCTGCCAATCTTTCACAGGACTCGGTTTTTGTTCCTTCCCATTACAGTGAGTATACAGTTGAGATCTTCAGCTTCCTTATTTCCAGTAAGTTCTCAGGTACCATACAAGGAGCAATGTAAATGAGGTACATGCAAAAGAAACCGGTCTTCATGTACTTCATCCATGAACCAGTGGATGACTGTTTCATCAGAACGTCATTTGTTTCTTATTCAGAAACTTGGTTGAGTCATTCATCAACATCTTCACACATTTACCATACATCATAACATACTTAAATCTGCCTTAGCATTCCAAACAGAAATACTTTCCATAATCTGACCATAAAAGAGTAGGTGTTGAATTTGATCAACATTATTCAATTTTATTCTTTTCAAAATATCTGGTCAATATGTTTAGAAGATACTAACATGACAAGCAAGCAAGTATTCTTATTGACAGCTAAAACTGCAAGTCAAATGCATGAAAAGGTCAACTCAATTTTCCCATTGAAATTCATACATTTGCTTGGTTAAAAATCTGGCAAAGACAGCAGCATATATACACCCATACTTGCAGTAGCACATGAAATGCATCTATTTGAAATGAACTGAAGGTTAAATAATTATACATGTACTGGAAAACAGAGCTACTGCAATAACCATCAGTCACCATGTCAAAGTTCAATGGTTGTTAAAAAAATCCTACTTATTTCTCTGTTGGCAAACCAATCAGTCAGAAGTGACATTAAGCTCAGCATTGTCAGTCAACTTTCACCCAGATTATGGAAACAGCAGTAATATATCACTGACTTGTATACATGTAAAGCTTAAAGGTATCATGAGGAATGTGCATGGTTCAAACTGAAAAGATACAAATAGGAAGGAAGCCATCTCTGACACAAGCAAAGATGGGAGAAACTGTGCTGTCGATCTACATTTCACACAAGTTGAGACAGAAACAGTTGTCCAAGAAACACACAAAGAAGGTAACCAGTGGAGAACTCTCAGAGTAACTTGTACAGCATTCACACTCTAGCAGAAGTGGCGGAGACAAAACAACATGTCAAGCGTACCTGTGTACCTTGTGACAGCATAGTCATGACGCTTGTCCAATCTTTGATTCAGGCACAGGTTTAAACTCAAAACCAACAAGTCACTGTTTGTGTCCTCTGCATTGATTTTCTTTGGCTGGGATGTGACAGCAAAGGCAACAACCCTGAGCAGTCACATCATGTCATAACTTTCTCATAAATGTCAGACATCGACATTTAACCCTGTGTACCACGGAGCTGTCACAAGCAACTGTCAGCTCCATCCTATCACTTCAAAGCCTTTGAATCCTATTTGAAAAATGTTAGTCTAACAAGTCATACCCCTTCCTGTTGGTGGCAAAGCGTTCAATTTTGACTCGCCTGAAAATTAATTTTACATGTTCCCTGGCCAGTCATTACAAGGCATGCGTGCATACATTGTTCTCGTCTAGTTCTCCAGCTGTCAATCAAACTCTGGGCTTATTCCAACACTTCCCAAGACTGTGATACTTTCTAAGAGTGTACCATCCCTACCGTTAATCCGATCCATAGTCTCATATAGCACAGCAGGAAAGGTAGCTACATCACAGAATGTCTTCAGAGTTTTAGCTGACAGTCTAATGGACACTTGAGCAACAAACAGAGGCACAGGATGAGTTCTAGACCCCTGATATTGAAGATGTGTTCTCTTCAGCACCCTCTCGTTTTCATTATATTGGTATCATAATTAAACTAGCAAGAAAAAACACATTCAAGCACAAGATCTAGGAATCCTGATATCAGGTTTTAAATTTTTTTAAACTGTGAATTGGGCACTTTATAAAAAACCTTTTTGGGAACCATTTGCATTTGAATGGCACTAGAACATCTCACCCTTATTGGTATGCATCTGTACACCTTGAATGAGTATGAGGAGGTAGTTTCTCAGCCTTCTTTGATTGTTACAACAAACACACCAGTGCCTGTCAAATTATTGTTAGTTACCTTTAGTGCCTTCTCCACATTCCTTACGATTTCAGACTTGATTTTCAACATATTCACAGCTGAATTCATTCACTGTGGTGTCTCCAGATAAAGCAGCACCTCCGGGCAGCCTACACACAAAATCAACAAAGTGAAAACCGGACCAAAGCTAATTTGCAAGCAAGCCAAAGCAGAAACCACCCACTCCACACACTGCAATTCTGACCTCGATGTGGAATGAGCACCACTACATTTTTTCCTCTGACAGTTGAAAATGCACACTGATAACAGGCCATGATGTAATGCAGATGTTTTCAACAGCAACTACTTTTGATATTGGAGTTTTTCCCCCACTCTCTGCCTTTCAGCAGAACATTTCGTACGATTCAGTTATCATTCTGTTGCAGGAAATATTTACAGTTTGTATAAGCACTAGCAGGCACTCAACAAACATTCAATCAGAAGTCACAAACTTCGCATTCGGTGCTACCAAGACCTTTGGGAAAACCTTTAACTAGTTTTAGCAGTAAGTAAGTGATGAAAATAAGCAAGATGAAAAAGTGAATGAATGACAGCACTGTGAAATGATTAGTCTTTTCCCCCAACAAAACCCTCAAGCACCTCTCCCTTTGATGGCAGAATATTAAAAGCAAACTGTACAAGTCCAATGAAATCAATACCCTATAGCCAATATGACTAATTCCATGGAGATGGCAACAGCTGTACCATAACTCACATGAGGATCCTCTCTCATTTCTGCAGGGAATGACTAACACCTCCCCATGCAGAGCAAGTGTCAAAGGAATCCCCCTCTTATGAGAAGGATTTCCACCTTTCTATGATTTTGCTGGCTTGGTGCTGGCCTCAATCTACAGGCCTGCACAGCCAGCTTTCTGCACCCTCCGTCTGCCATGTCACTCAACTTGGACTCCAGGCAATGCTGTAATCTATAGGGGATGTAGAAAAAAAGAGAAGCTAATACACCCCTTCCCTACTGAGGGAGTGGGCAGTCTGAGCATGTGTAGAGCATCCCATCTGCCCCCAGTACACGTCATGGAGCTCTCACAAGTGGCATTCTCTTCCGTATGAGCCATGCTTACAGCTGTACCTGGGAAGTCTTTAGCAACATGACAGGTTCGCAACCTTGAGACAGAATATGGAGAGAGCAGTTCCTTAATTTTAATAATTAATTTGTTCAATGTCATGATATTTACATAAAATTATATCCTCGAGACAGAACTTTGAGAATGTGCTGGCTTAAAATTGGTAACAAATCATTCAGTAACATGACATTTGAAGTTTATTACATATGAACACAACAGGGCCTGAGTTTGGGGTTTGATGTTCTATCAAAAGGCCAGTTACAGAGATGTTTATTAAAAAAACAAAAAACACCCTACATGATAATGTGCAGGAAAGCAATAATTTTGCGGTCATGACGGTAAGGGAGGCAACTCCTTCTTGCCTAAAGACAGTACCATGCAGTTTTCACATGAGTACTGCATTGAGTTTTCAATGGCAATCTAGTCCTAATTATACCTTCTGCTTAACACACTGAAAAATAGCATGCCACCCCCCCCCCCCCCCCCCCCCCCCCCCCCCCCCAGTCATAAAATGCATTGGACATGGCTGTTGCAACAGGCTCATCATGGTTGTTACACAACAGGCTTATCAGATATTTCAACCATAACCCTGACAATACATGTATACTATTCCTACTCACCAATAATTTCAGGGTGCTAAAACATCACAGTCTCTCTGTCACTAAAGCAAAAACCAAACTCACAGCCCACTTATCCAAACAGCACAGACTGTTCTACCCATGGAACCATCACAGAGGCCTTTGCTCAATGCCAATCTTGGCACGGTGATTTCTCTGCAAAGCATGCAGTTGCAATGGCTACGAAAATGACCCACCTGAAACCCAAGACATGACGGTGCAGACCAGCTGTCTCGACTTTATGCATCACAACTCACTGATGTAGAGAACAGAGACCAAAACTTCACCTCCCTAACAGCTCTCACTTTCAACATGTCACATTTACAAGAGATAGGCTAGACCATCTCTAGAAGGTCTAGACAGCAAAAAAGTGATAGAAAGCCTCAAAGAAGACTGGAGTTCGCCTTGTCAGATGCCTCAAAATCAGAAAGGCTTTCCCTGGATACCATGTCCTCACTCAACAGCACTTCTGGCCTGCACATCATTGCCTTGGGGAAATGTATTTCATATCTGTGTTGTTCCAGGTCAGAGCACATCCTGTTCAGTAAGTGCCTTCTTGCCTTTGAAGATCCCAGCATCTGATCTGATCAATCCAGATTTCACACTCGCACAAGAGAACTAAAAGCAGGGAAGGACCCCATGCTCAGGCAGCAGTCTCTTTCATTTCAGATCTCCATACTCCTTCCAAGCCATAAGTGGGAGCTTGCTGCTCTCTGTTTACATCACTGAACATCACATCCAGTCCTCCAGCCCATTTTGAGACTTACAGGTGGCTGGACCCTCTGTCTTGGGAATCCAGCACTTCCACATGTCTAGATCAGTGGATGACCTGATGCGGTTCCAATACCCTCTGGTAGTCTCTTTGGCTCCGCGAGGCCATCCCTGACTGAGCTGCTGGCGAATGCTCCAAAAGTCAGACAACAAGGGGTTCCAGCTACTGAAGAGCCATCAAGTGGTTCAATCTGCCACACCAGCCACAGGATGTACTCACAACGTGGTTAACATCAGAACCATGACTACCTGTTTCTCCCAATCGTTGCATATGGGAGGAACATCTTAACTGCTTGGCTCTGAAGTTTAGGTCACACACACATACACTTGTAAGTCAGCATTTCCCAGTCATCAGGATGACAGGACCAAGGCAGAGCAGGGAGGGGAGGAGGAGCATTCATCAGCAAGTACCAGGCACAGCCACTGGCAGCATATGTACTATTCCTGAGGAGTTCATGGGCTGTTACTCTGCAGTCCTCCGTCATGATTTGGCACTGAGGTGGTTGGGGGCGTCGGCAAACATGTACTTGAGTCGGAAAGCCTCCGCCAAAATCTCCCCAACCTCCGTGTCATGCCAGTGGTGAGTGGGCAGATTCTGAAGGAACATCAGGATGCCCTGACAAATGGAGGATGGCAGAATTAGAACATCCCAGTACAAAATGTGAACTCCTTCCACATAATTCCTTTCCAACAACAAAACATTTTCTTTTGTGGAATGCATAAGCCGACAGAGATATCAAGAAGTCTCTCTCATTTTTCTGTCCATCTCTACATCTGCCTCTGTTTGTCTGGTGGTTAAGTGGGTCCATCTGTGTGTGTGTATGTGTATATGCATGTGTGTGTGTGTGTGTGCATGTATGTGTATGGGGGTGGGGGGTGGGGGGTGGTTGCTTGCATGTGTGCTGTCTGCATCCATCTGTTTGTTCGTCTGTGTCTGTTGAATCAAACCATGTAAGTGTTGTTTTCAGCTTTAAATAATAACTTACATCAAAACCACATCTCAAGACAGAAAAAAACAAAAACAAATACAAATGTTTACCTGGAAGTCTCTCTCTCTGAGTATGTCAGGGGCAAACCTCACCAAGAAGGCTGCACACACGTATAAGTGAAAGTCTGCAAAGCCATTCACTTCAGCCTGAAACAAGACAAAAAATTCTAAGCACATTTGTGTAACTCACCGTTCTTTAAACAGGCCTACAAGGAGGAGGTGAAAAATTGCAGGGTCCCCCACCCCCATTTTTTTTTCCGTAAAAAAAAGTCCTCCAACATGTTATCGCATATGCAATAAAAATTAGTTTTCTTTCAAATTCCCACTCCAGGAAACTAGGGGAATATATTACACAGACAGACATACTGACACACACACACACACACACACACACACACACACACACACACACCACCTCCATACATTGTTATTCAATCAACACTACATACATACATCCTCCATTGTGGGGACTGCCATCATCAGAGGAGTGTACACACTGAAATGCTTACCAAGTATGTGTCCCAGAGTCGCACAGTACAGCGGAGAGGGATTTCCCGCATCAGCAGGTTGTTCATCCATCGGAAGGAGAACTGCAGGTACTCCACAGTGTGGGCCTCCAGGTGTTTGTGCAGAGGAACTGCAAACCGAGCAAGAAGGCTCCATCTTACACAAAACACTGTCATAGCTGGAACAGCTTCAACTGCACTGCCATGTAAGCAAGCAGGCAGGAAAGAAAAAGTAGTCAGCCTATAGTGGGTCACTGCATTTCTCCATTGCTATTTCTACCAGAAAAGACAATCAAAGATTTGTCTATACTGTGAAGTTCTTTACATAAGTGTCACTTATACTAGCCAACACTCAAACTTTTCACTTGGGACAAAAATCTTTCTCAGGATGCAGCAAAGATGTAACTCCCAAGTAGTTACCTGCACTCTACAGTAGCCTGAAAATTCTCTCACCTCTACATCAGCCACATAAAGCACAAACCTTCCACTTTGCAAGAAAGTCTTGTATTCCTAAAACTCCATATTGGCTTCAAAAACATGCAAATGTATAATTACTGAAGAGTAAACAATGAAACTTCTTATGAAATATTTGCTTTAGGAAAACATTGATGCACAAGCCAGACTCATCACAATTCATCACTAGATCACAAAATTCACAAAACCAACATTTCTGACTTAAAAAGAAACACACACACACACACACACACACACACTTACACACAAACAAACACACAAACACACACACACACACACACACACATAAATCTTGGATCAATGCCACTTAATATTTTCTTTTATTAACAAAACGCCATCCCACCAACATAAACTACAGTATAACAGAAGTAATAATCCTTTGTATAAGGACACAGAGTGACCATACCATTGATTCTCTTGATGAGCTCCTTGAGGGCATTGACTTTCATCTGGATTCCAGGCTGGGCAAAGGTATAGTTGTCCTGAATGCCGTCCAGCAGCTTGGAGAAACACCAGAAGCTGTCCGCCTCTATCAGCGCCAGTGTCTCCTTTGGCAGTTCCTTCAGATCACAGTTCTCCACTTCAATGTCTGCAGCAAAAGTACAGAAGCATCTTCATATAGAGTGAACAATTATAGTTCATCAGCTGTATGTCAGCAGCAAAAGTAGGGGGAAAAACAGGGTAAACTATTTCATTTCTCCGCCTCATTGTCTGCAGCAGCAGTACGGGTAACATCTTCGTATTGAGTGGACAAAGGCAGTTAACTCCTGTGATGGTCCCCCATCTGTGAGTTCAGCCAAGCGGATCAAGGGAATGAATAGAGAAGACAACGATTGTTATCCAGGCCCATCAAGGCCCATGCCTTGTCATCATACACCATCATGCCAAATTGGGTGTTGATAGACTTAATAGTCTCCTAGAAAAATCCAACGTTAAAGTTTTTTACGGACGACAGGACGCCCAGACAGACGACATGGGTGACCTAGTATGAAAGTATAATATGTGTACTACAATGTTATGAAGTTTGAAAGACTTATCTTCCATAGTTCAGGGTCAAGGTCACTTCAAAATATGTATACAATCCAACGTTAAAGAGCTCCTGTGACCTTGACCTTGAAGCAAGGTCAAGTCACTATGTATGTTTTTCGACGCCTTGTCATCATACACAGACCTGGTTACCCCAAATTTTGCCTCTGCGTACTCACTGGTTCAGATATGCGTATTTTTTTTAAACTGTGCGTATTTTTTGCGCGGACCGACATTTCAAAAATGCAGCTTTTGGTTTGCACAATGATACTCCGCAGTCAGTCAACGACACCCAAAACAAATTTGAAGTGGCAATGCAAGTGAAGAGTTAACTGCCCCTTGACCACACACACACTCGATCTGCCTTATGGTGGCCGCCACCCCGCCTGACGTACTGACTTTGCCTGTCCGGGGAGTTTCACCGACATTACTGTTACACTGTTCATGATCGCAACTAGAGCATCACACACACAGTAGGCCTATTCAAACGTATCCAAGCGGCTAAACAATCAAAATCGCAATTCAACTGCGCAAATTAATCTTCTCTGAAGAAACGGTGATGCTACCGAAACGCATTCAATCAAAAGTTTGAGCAGCAGTCGAAAGGCAAAAGGAACGCTAGAAAGGGTTCTGTCAAAGAGTTCTGGGAGCACAGGGCCGCCGTCGTGCTGCAGATAACCGAATAAATAAACACGAACAATGTGGAGCAATCACACTGTGAAAAGTGCGGTGGTCACTGGCCCTAGGCCTGTGGAACCCGCAGTCACTCTCCGCAGTCATCTCCCGACCTGGATGAGGCAAGGACACAGAAGGCATTGTTTTACCTAAACCCGGACATGTTACTTTTTGTCACGTTTGTGTCCAACATCAGTGTCGGGCCCTGGAGTTAGGTCCCAGGGACCCCCGTTGAGAGTCAAACGTGGGATGGAGTTATGATATTGATATATCCAACCACGCAGCTGGGTATATAAACCGTACGAGGCCGTACAGCTACCTACTAAAAAAAAATTTGGTAGCCGTACCGCACGGCTATGGAACCTCTTCCAAGAAAATGTACTTACCATATATCCTCCAGGAACTTGAAGTGATCAACCCTATGATTTTCAGTACAGTGCAGGTTGGATAAAACAACCAAGAAATACACACACACACACACACACAAATACACACACACACAAACACGCACACACACATAGAGGGAAAGTGTGAGAGAAAGAGAGAGAGAGAGAGAGAGAGAGAGAGAGAGAGAGAGAGAGAGAGAGAGAAACAGACAGACAGAGACAGAGAAGAGAGAGGCAGACAGAGAGAGAGAGAGAGAGAGAGAGAGAGAGAGAGAGAGAGAGAGAGAGAGAGAGAGAGAGAGAAAGAGACTCAAACTTCAACGGAAACAGAGCCTGTATCCAGAACGGCGAGTTATTTTAACCCCGATTTATCTCTAAACTCAGAGGATTCCAACTGTCTGTTCTGCTCTCCCTTGGCTGGAACACTGTTCTGGATATGGGCCACGCGTGCCAGACGTGGACTTTATTGTGCAAAATTGCACATTTAGGAATATGCAAAAGCTGCATTTTTTTCCGCGTATTTTTTCAGAGGCATGCGTAATTTTTGTATTCCATTTTTTCTTGCGTATTAATACGCAAAATTCGTACGGGTACCCAGGTCTGCATACACCATCATGCCAAATTGGGTGTTGATAGACTTAATAGTCTCCGAGAAAAACCCAACATTAAAGTTTTTTTTACGGACGACAGGACGCCCTGACGGACGACAAGGGTGAGTACATAGACTCACTTTTGCTTCGCATGTGAATCAAAAAGCAAAGTTTCGAACATTTCCACCAGTTTGACCAGGGGGCTGGGTCAATTGCTTTGATGGTTGGAGCCAAACTGCCACACAAAAAGCCCAACATCCCTCCACAGCCTTCATTCACACAGTTCACAGGTGGCTGCAGGGGAATGCAAACCCAAAGATGCCTGCCTCCCCTTATCCCTTCGGCGCCTACTGAAAGGAGACCCTCTGGCTACTATGGCCCTCCAGCAGTGAGTAATGTTGCTATGGCAACCCACTAAACAACATGGTTTCCAAGGAGGCCAATGCGGAAATATCAACTTAGGTTTGTAACATGGTATTAATACAAGATTATGTTGTCTAATTTTTTCCCCTAGCTGAATCATCACTAGGGCAGTGTCACTATATAAATCATCATGGAGATGACACAGCCATTATGTTCAAGTCTATGCTGCAGGAAAAGATAATGAGAGGAGAAGAAAGGAGAAAAAGTTGGCAGAAGAAATAAAAGGAATTCAAACAAGACAAGGTTGATGAAGAATAATTACACCTGTCATAGCAGGAGTGCATCAGAAGCATAATTAAGTGCTAGATTACATTACAAGGTCAAAACAAATTAAAATCAGGACAATGTATCAAGATTTGTGTGGTTTAGCTCTATGTGCGTGTGTGTGTATGAGTGTGTGTGTGTATGTGTGTGTGTGTGTGTGTGCGTGCGTGCGTGCGTGAGTGTGTGTGTGTGTGCATGTGTGTGTGTGTGTGTGTGTGTGTGTGTGAGAGAGAGAGAGAGAGAGAGAGAGAGAGAGAGAGAGAGAGAGAGAGAGAGAGAGAGAGAGAGAGAGAGAGAGAGAGAGAGAGAGACACATATACAGAGGAAAAGAGAGCCAGCCAGCCACATAGCCAGACAAGCCTGAACACACACACACACACACAGACAGACATACACACACACAGACATACACACACACACACACACACTCACACACACACACACACACACACACACACACACACAGAGCTCTAATTTTTAAAGTGAATAGATATGAAACAATGAAGACACAAATCACAACAAAAACATTGACTACAAGGCAGAGAGTCACTGACCATTTTCAATGTACTCCGAGAGGAAGACAACGAAGAAAGGGGTGACAAGATCGTTGATGCCTTGCACATAGCCAGAGGCCGGATGGCGAATGGCCCAGATGTAGAGTATTCTCTCAAACACCTGCAAGCAAGCAACAGTGGCAGCCTCAGTGACCCTGGGTTATGCACCTCCATGAGAAAGGCCACAATCAGAATTTCTCACCCACTCAACATTCCTTTTATGGCAAGAAATATTTAGCATTTAAGAAAACTTACGTTATCCAAAGACAATTTTTCTCCATTAAACACACACGCACATGCACGCACACACACGCATGCACACACTCACACATACATACACGCACACATGCATATGCACTAACACAATATTTTCCTGTGTTTAAATACATGTTTTGACAAATAAGTATTTAAAAAAATCAAGGGCACATTACCAGAATTGACAAATAAATGAATGAAAAAACTTGTCACTTCATTTAAATGGCAAATAGTTTCTTATATTCAAAATTCATACATTCATACATGTTCAGTTCTCACAATCAGCACAATTCAAACAAAAAACCCTTTTGAAAACATTTATCACAAATACATCACAATAACAGCCACATGCAGAGAGGAACGGGTAGTGGCTTAGGAAGTGAATGACACTACAAGTGGAAAAGCTACCTACACTCCCAAACATGCACGGAAAGAAAGAAAAAGAAAGAAAAAAGAAAAACGTTGCGTTCCTTCAGCACTCTGCTCCCCTTCCTAGGGAGGAACATTTGAAAGGGTCAGGAAGTAATTCAAATGCAGAAAAACTAGGTTTTTCCTTCTTCTGTTCAAAACTGACATCTATAGTCACCCAGAAAAGAATGACAGTTCCAGTTCTAAAGTGGTATTGTTCCTACACAGGGAGCACTTTTCAGTACAGCAGAGCCTATGGAGAAGGTCCAATAACAACGGCTTTGGTACCTATCTTCCCCATGCAAAAGTTTCTTAGGCTTTCTCTGTCAAAAAGGTTTCTACATACTTGAACATTTTAGAGTTCAAAGAATACTACACATTCCTTTAATTTGATAAAAACCGCTGGCGCTGAACCTCCAGGTTTTGGCATTAAAAAACACACAATAAATCATACAAAAATGTGTCTTTTAGCTTGGGGCCTACACATCACACAGCACATGGAGACAATCACAGACCTACACACCACACAACACATGGAGACAGACAGTCACAGACCTACACACCACATGGAGACAGACAGTCACAGACCTACACACCACAACACATGGAGACAGTCACAGACCTACGCACCACACAACACATGAAGAGAGACAGACACAGACCTACACACCACACAGCACATGTAGACAGTCACAGACCTACACACCACAACACATGGAGACAGTCACAGACCTACACACCATACAACACATGGAGAGAGACAGACACAGACCTACACACCACACAACACATGTAGACAGTCACAGACCTACACACCACTACACATGGAGACAGTCACAGACCTACACACATGGAGACAGTCACAGACCTACACACCACAGCACATGGAGACAGTCACAGACCTACACACCACAAAACACATGGAGACAGACAGTCACAGACCTACACACCATCTTTGAAGTGCTGCAAGAACAAAACAAAACAAACGAAATGTTTTTCCCCCTTACTCTGATTATTCCTTGTTTCGGAGACGACTGTGATTTTGACTTTTGAGTAGGCCTACACGAACACACAAGCTCGATACAGCCGGCAACAAGCTAGTTTGCCGGGCGGGACAGTGAAATAGATCTATTTCACTCAGAATGTCGATCAATATAGGGCAACGTACTTATTTTTTAAATCAGGGATTGATTAAATCATCATATTTTTGTGACACTGAGACCAGACCATCAAAACAATTAGCACTAGGCCTTGAATCAAATCGTCGTACGAGATCTTACGTTGACTGCAAATGTACAACAGTGCCGCGTGATTGTGTCGACATTCAGTTAGTTCGCTGGGTGATTCCAGGCTTTTAACCAGCGAAGGCAACGATCTAGATGGTACATATACTTTACCGGTTTCACAAATGGAATGAATTTGATGCCAACACAGCGTAGTATCGCTTTTTTGCGTCTGCTGGTAGACGTTCATCATACAAAGAAGCCAAATGTTGTTTTGTGAACGTAGGAAAAGAGTTTGACTCGATTAGGCTCTTACATCTATTGACTATCGAGGGAGGTGCTTCCGAGTGTACGAAATCCATTATCCTCAAAATTCTACTCGCAAATGACGTCACGTTGTTGATGACGTCACACATTACGCAATTTCGCCATTCCATGAATCGCGTATTTGGGGAGGCACTCTGGAGTGTACGACCTTAAAAAACCACTTTCTCTTCAAGCCTTGATTCTGAAAATTTGATACATTCAATCGGACCTAACTTCCAGTTAGTGTGCAAAATCTCAAGGAAATCCGTCCAGTAGTTTTTGAGATATAAGCCGTGGAGTCGGGACAGACACACACACAGACAGACAGACAGATAAAGTCTGTAGGACCTCCAGTAAACCTGGAGGGAAAATATATGAGTAAATTAAAATAAAATTGTGAGAAAAAATTTGAATAAATTTATTAACATTTTCACAAAAATGGTCATCCTTAATTGCCCTAGCAGTCAGAATGTGATTGAAAAATTATGTGTCAATATTTAATTCAGACATCACTAATAATTTTCAGTATTGAGGAATGATTTAAATATTAAATATCTGGTTATATGCCTTGCAACTGTATGTTCTAAAAAACTGCCATATGCAGTATTAAGGGGACTGAGAGGAGGATCACTGACAACACAGAAAACATTTTTTAGTCACAATAGGGACAAAGCAAAATGTTGATACAGGGCACCTGAATTTAATGTTAAAACATTTTCAGTTAGATATTTTCAAGAAGTAAATATTAACTGCAAAAAATATGAATTTAAAAGACCATAAACTTTTTTATAAGCATGGTTGTGATGCCCAAAACAGCAACATAAGTATTAAAAATTCCCATTAATTTGTCTGAATCAGAGAGAGTTTTACTTTAAAGAAGTTTGTTTAATTGAAACAATGATTTAAAGACAAGCTCTTTCACCCTCAGAAAGTTCACTGAGAGACATTTCAGCCGACAGCCAGAGACTGAATTAGTAGTCTGCACATGAGCCCAGGAGCACTTGCTAGAAGCGGAAGCATTCTACATGGCGAGCTTGTTAGTTGCCAAGTTAGTCAGTCACATCATCTCTCTGAGTGGAGTCACATGACCCCATCAGACAGGAAGTGAGGGGATATTGGGGGATAAGAGAGGGGGGCAATGTGAGGTAATGGTGGCTGGTGAGAGAAGCAGCAGTGCGTGAGAGGCATGCTCCTAGAACCATACTCACTTCCTGTACCACTTTCTGTTGCAACAAATGTACGATTGAGGTCATGCGAGGAACATCTTTTAGAATCTGCAAAAATAATGCCCACGTTGTCTACAGTTAGGCAGGCAGATGTACGATATTTCCAATGCTCCTCTTTCTTCTTTTATTATTGCTGGCATTGTTGTCATTCAGCAGTTCACCATAGGTAACAGGTGTGAACCCCTGCTGTATGCATGGGGGGTTGGGGTGGGCTATGATGACAGTCGCTGTTTGGCAAGTCAACAAGACCACTACAGCTGTTGACAGGAACAGAAACGTGTGGTGCAGGAAAGCTGAGGAAAGGCTTCCATAGAGGCGCCTGTCCTCCACAATGAGCTTGCCCGTATGTGACTGCTGATGCCTGACTGCTCTGTGGAGAGAAGAAAGCATCCCCTCCCCTGACACCTACTGCCATTCCACACTGACGCAAACACGGGGAGGCATTCAGACAGACACTGACAAGTCTCACTACAGCAGGGATGAGCCCGAACACCGACTCAGATGCCTCCATGCAGTCCAAATCTCAGCTGCCATTCTGGCTTTTTCCCTATGAAATGAGTTCTAAACTAATGCAAAGCAGAAGTTGCGTTCCCAATGCCGAGCCAAAACCCTTCAAATTACAATGGATACGAAACTGTTTGATGACCTCCGGTGGCAACTGTCCAAAACCCTCACTGAAACATCTGAGTGCTTTGAAGCACTATTTCCTTTTTCCAGTTCTGAGAGAAATTTCCCCCCCCCCCAGTTATTCACATTCATGCAAATAAAAAATATAATGGTTCATTCCCGATCCCTACACTTGATGAAAATGCAATAAAGAAAGCTACACAGAGTGCATTGTAAAACAATTATTTTCATGCCTGCATATTTGCATTCAAAATTTGGATTTGAAAAGAACTGGGCTACCTCATGCTACTTTGTCAAGAAAACCCCTGAAATAGCTGAGAAGAATCTGCATGAGTCATTGAGTCGCTGTGGAATCCAAGAAGCAAAGTAGAGAAGAAAACACTCGCAAGAATATGCCACCACACTGCATTCTTGAGTGGATGTCAAGAGCATCTGAAAACATTTCCATGGAAACACACAAACTGCAGATGGTCGAAGTCGTCTTGGTGACAGTTAATAAAGATCTTCAGATGCAGCATGAAAACTATCATGCAAGAACTTTGCTGAAAATGTTCACCTAAAGTTTGGAGGGAAGAAATGAGTTCGACAGTTTTCAGATGCACTGTTATCTGAAAAAGTCATTAGTATGACTACGAGTACAGATGGATTACATGAAAAGGAGTGTGCCATTTGTAGTAGTGATGTAGTCCAAGGTGGCTGGACTGCTGTCAACAGTGAAGTGAGATGTTCTTGGGAGTAACTGCCAACATTCCACAGACTAGGGCGGACGAGACACAAGGCAAGGCCAGGGAACTCCCCTCCCACTCATACTCACTTCTTGAACTACCCTTTGTTGGAATATGGCAATGAGAGGATTCATTCTAGGAATATCTATATGTATCTGCAACACAATATCACAGGGTCAACAAGGGGCATAGATCAAGCTGTCAATTGGGGCATGAGGCAGTGTTTGACTGCAAAACTGCCATGATAGATTAGTCAAATAAACAAAAACACCTCTAATAAAGTAACACAATGGATTCAAATCATCCAGAATTCACTTTACTGCTTTAAAAAAAATTCTATGTTCAAATTTAAATTGTATCTTGAAAACAATATTGACGATTATCACTTCATAGTTATCCAACTAAGCAAAGAGTTCAATGCATTAAAAAAACAATGTCTTGCCTACCTGTCTGAAAGTGTCTGCATGCTCTTCCCGATGCCTGGTGTCATAATACTGGTCCACAAAGCCAAAATACTCCTTCCTCTTCCTCTCCAGGGTGGCCTGCCTCCGATCAGCACTGGGAGGTAGGTAGCCCTGCAACGGCAGCTTGCTTCTGAGACTCATGCTAAACAGTGCTCTTTCAATAGAAATCTACCCTTGGTTTCAAAAAATTCTTGACAGTGTCACATGATAGTTTTTCGGAGGTCCCAACCAATACAACAGACATTAAGACAGCAAAATGTTAACTCTCCGACTTCTAACAACTCCACATCTCAATAGGAACTAGTGAGACAGCGAGGGAATAAAGGTCTAAACAATAAAAACTACTTTTAGAATTCATACAGCACTTTCACATAACAACTTAAAAGCCTGCGGTCTTTCCATGATCACCATTGCAAAAAATACTTTAGAACATCACTGAATATAAGCTCCCTTCAACAGATTTCTGGTACCGAAAGCCAAGCAATGAAATGCTAAGGTTCCACAGTCCTGTAAAATTTTATAACAGTAGCAAACTAACTTCCAGCAGACAGAGAGATGGATTGTGTCTTTTTGCAAAGGTGATCTACTTACTGCTAGAATCTTCCATGCTGTAGGTCTCAAAGACTTGGGAATTCCTGACCAGCTCATTTTTCTCAGTTCATCTGTGGAATAAAATGGCAGTCAGTCATGGGAAATCACAATAAAAACCAAAACAAAAATGAGAAAGTGAAGGCCTACTATACATGCCACAAAAAGATAAGAATGGCTACGAAGCTAGTCTTCCTTAACATACTTTCCTCAAGTAGAAAAAATAACAACACAATACAACAGCAGAGAAGTGGAAGTCCTTGAGTTTTTCTGATATATTCCTGACTACTGGCTTCTCAATGGTGTGCATTGCTTGGCAATCTGCCAATATGAAGTGGAGGTTAACTAAAATGCACAATGTTGGTAACCAATTTCAGCAACACTGCCTACAGGCTCAGATATGTGACATTTTCATCTGATGCACGGAAATACAAAGTGATCAAATCTCAAATGAAGGGGGAAAAAAGCTTTCCAGTACTGTTCAAGACCAGGCTACTTCATGATTAGAAATCAGAGAGCACTCTGAGAGCTCATACCTCCAGGAAGGAAGCCACAATTTCTCTTCCATGGCCTGTATACTTCAGGCATCATGTTCTGCTAGCCAGACCTGAGGCTATGAAGTTTACTTCATTTTAGCTTCTACTAGCAGTCTCTGAGTGTGGAATGCATACACCAGTGGAATGAATAGTTAGATGTCATCAATTTCGTGATGCATGATCAAATTTCCATTTATACTTTTGATTAAAAAATTACCTAACATTTAACCTAAAAAGTGTAATGGATTATTCGTTGGGTGAAGCCCTGACCTTGCACCTAATTTCATCAAAATCTTTGTGGAACTTTTTGAGTTCTTTTGCCAAATAATGGACTAACAAACCAGGGGAAAAACATAACTTCTTTGGCAGAGGTAACAATGAGAGGACATGCTGATTTAAGTTAGTCAAGTTTATCTCCTTGTTTAAAGGCTTCACTCTCAGATGTTTTCCTCCAGTATTCCTCATGCCTATGGTAAGGTGCTGTTGCTGGTTCCAGCACTGGAGAGGATTCCAAGGACTCCAGACTTACCCATGTCTATGGTGAAGGATGCCAGCAAGGTGGTGAACTTGTCCAGCTTGGCCACCTGGCGGTTGGGTACTTCAGGCTTGTTGAAGCGGATGGCAGTGGTCCGAGGGGGTTGCCACTCCCTCCCTAGTCGCACCCCCAGCCCAGGCCCTGCTCCGTGTGACCCCCCTGAGTGGGCTGTGGGGTGGTACTGGCTGCCTGCAAATGTACACACAGGAAGACAGTCATGCTACCAGCATAATACACACAACAGGCCCACGATCCTTCTGCTGAAGATCAACTGCATTATATCTTATTCCTTTGTGCATGCATTACATCTCTCTTTCAGAGGAAATCAGATCTCCAAAGTGTTTTGCTTAACATTTCAGGGAAGGTGATTCCACAAGCATCTCAGGAGAGCTCATGCATCTTAGCCATGTTACAACATCATCATCATGCACCCATCCATTCATGCAGAGGATGATCAATCAAATGGAGTCTAATCATTGCATAGCTCACATACAGCGAAAACGAGTAATCAACTGCTACTCTCGTGCACATCAATCAACTGGCCTCTGTTCCCCCTCCAATGCTCCTACCAACCCCTTTCAACTTCTGTGCATGTTACTCTTCCCCCTCCTCCTCTGAAATCAGTGCTGAGGAATATGTTTTTAACTTTTTGCGTATGTTACAAAATGCGCCACCATATACAGCTGACCTTCCTCACCTCCAAACACCCTTGAAGTGAAGCTAGTTCTACGTAACAACTTAATCAGTGCTCTCAGGTGGTTCACATAAAGTTCAAAATACAAACCAAAAGAACCTATAAGTACATTATGCATTTACATCACATAAAAGCATCATAGGATGCTATCAGATACCACACAATGAGTCACAATGTATACTATGATACAGAGCAATAACTACAAAATCTCAGTTTCCAGTAATATACTGAAAAATGCATAGCAGTGCGAAGGCACTAGATGCGCATGTATACCATGAAAAATACAATTCCAACTGCAGCTCCTACCTGACGAGTCTCTAGCATGGTTTCCGTTGCCCGCATTGCTTGCATTTATCCGTCGGCTGTGGTTGTCTATGACAGCCCGGGCCGTTGACCGGACATCCCTGAGAGACATCTGGACGTTGGCCATCTGGATGAGGTCATCGTCCCCATCATCCCAGGCATCCGAGGTCTGGTTCTCAAAGTCCTGGAAAGCATCTCGCTTGTTTGTCTTCGGCCTGTCATCCCTCTTGGGAGACCTGTGTTGGAAAAGAAATGATAAGAATTTAAACATCAATTGCATCCCACAAGCTTTGGAGCACTGAATATTCCTAGCCTGTACACAACTAGCATCACTAACATCAATGCCCGTCTACAACAAAGCATGGCCAAGATGTGTTCCTTTTTTCACAATATTTGCTTACAAAACACATTTTTAGAGTGCCCAATCAGAAATGTAAGAAAATAAAGAGGCAACTAAGGATTCCTTAAGCTAATTTGAGCAGATAGAAGTAGACATTAGAGAATATTGTCCAGCATGATGTCACTGTGAATGAAAGTGGAGTCAAGATGTGCAAGTTATATATATATATATATATATATATATATATATATATATATATATATATATATATATATATATATTACTACAGTATATTGGCCTTACACAAGTTACAGTTTTTCAGAAAATGAAAAACCATGTCAAAAATCATGTTACCACACAAATCCCTCTTCCCCTAACCTGACCCTCCTCCTTTCACAGATCAAGCAATGCATCACTTTGCTTTCTGGTGGTTCTCTCACTTGGCTGTAATATCCCAGCACAGCAAGCATTTGGTAACTTAATAACTGCATACTGAGCATGTATACATACACCAACAGCAAGGTTGGAGGGCGTTCTACTACAATTCATGCAAGCAGTCCATAACCATTCTAATATTTCAAATATGTCTTTGGTGCACACTCTGTCGAAATCAACAGCAAGAATTCATGAGAAAGAACATGTTGGGGGGAGGGGGGGAGGGGGGGGGGGGGAGGGGGGGAGGGGGGGAGGGGGGGGGGGGGGGGGAGAGAGAGAGAGAGACAAGAGACAGAGAGCCTGAGAGACTGAGAGAGAGACAGAGTTTATGTGTGTGTGCACATGCTAGTATGAATGTGTGTGTGTGTGTGTGTGTGTGTGTGTGTGTGTGTGTGTGTGTGTGTGTGTGTGTGTGTGTGTGTGCGTGTTTGAGTGTGTGTGAGTGAGTGAGTGTGAATGAGTGTGTGTGTGTGTGTGTGTGTGTGTGTGTGTGTGTGTGTGTGTGTGTGTGTGTGTGTGTGTGTGTGCGCGTGCGTGCGTGCGTGTGTGCGTGCGTGCGTGTGTGCGTGTGTGTGTGTGTGTATAAGTACCAACTATTACAAGCACACTACAGTTGTGCTAGCTTATCTAAAGCATTCTTTACTTGCACTCCATTTCTCACTCCATTGATCACAAAGAAAATCACTTTTGAGAAGTCATTACTGCAAAACCACATGGTGTCATTGGTATCATGCTGCTGTGCTGGAAAAGCATTTATCTATGCAGCATCCATAACAAAGATTCCATGATAATGTCCATGCAATGTGTAACAACTGCTGCACACAATTCACAGCAAACTACATACAGTCATGAAGATAGTTATAACTGTTCCATATAACAGTTCCTTTTACATAAACTTTCAACAAAAATGTAATGTATACCCGCCACCCTATCCTTCAATTCAATGACAAGTGATAGATGAGAGACTTGTCAGATTTACGGATACTGCAATTACTTTACTGCTATCAAGCACATCCATCTCTTCTGGCTTCTACTGGCCCAGCAATACAAAAAAAAAACCAAAAAAACATTCACTACCATAATAAATATCTCTGCTACAATCTCAGTGGAGGGATTTTGATACCCACAGCCCATTCTCACTCTCATCAGGGATGTGGGCTAAGGAAATGGGAGGGAATGCAGAAGTTAATAGATGATAGTCTTCATGATTGAGCGCATCAAAACAATGTGATTTTAATTTTAAAAACCACTTTAAGTTACCGAGATCTGCAGCTCCACCCCTCAACCTTTCCACTCAAAAATCGACTAGCCTCCTGATCATCTGAATGCACATGCAACATTCGTTGGTTTCGTATTACTGACCAAGGAAAAGATGCAAATTACTTACCCTCGAGCTGGCATCTGTTGCATCGGCGGATGCTGTGCTCCGTAGACAGGTTTAATGCTGAAAATCGAAGCGCACATTCTGATTCAGGATACCGGCTTTCATTTCTGACCGACAAAAAAAATCAAACCACCCTTCAAAATTAGCGATGAGCCTTGTCTGATTAAGAGGGGTAGAATTTAAACGTGATACGACTAAGTCAGTTGACAATCTCAAATTTAAAGGAAATCCACATCAGCTTCTACAGATGCCGACTTATGGTAAATACACACGTCAGCGACACCTGTGTAAGACACGGAATACCTGTCCTGGGTGTCGTAGGGTGTGTGCGGATACGACAGATGACATTGATGCAAGTACACCGAGAAGACCAAGGATTCTTTGCAACCCGAAAACCGATTACATGAACAGACATGACAGTAGAGTTTGACTCGTTAAAACACGAATGTGGGTTGGATCAACGATATAAAGTAGAACCGGACGAGCCGGAAGAAGCAACAGTTGCCTCCGAAACGTACCTCCCTGGAACAGAGGCACCCTTTTTCCAAAATCCTGACTTGGTATCCCTCTGTATCTGGTTTGTATTATATCCGGACATCACTGGAGTAGATGGGCTCGGTCTATGATGCGCATTGGTGATTTATTTGATTTTTAACACTAGTACTTCCCCTCTATCGTCCCATTTGTTGTCAACATGGCTGTCGGGGTCAATACGCATGCCTACTGAAGAATCGACCTTGACCCCACCGTGTCGGGGTGATGCAGAATAGATTCAGTAGTGTGTTCAATTCAATTTCGCATGGCACTGAAATAATGACTATAGCATGGATATTAATTTCTATTAATTTCTCACAATACGCTAGCTTATCATATTTAACAAGTCTAGATCAATAAATCTGATGAAGTGAATTGTTACGTCGAATCAATCATCACGTCGCATGAATGGTCTCCCCTTATCAAGAAGAGTTCTGTTTCGGTTTATGAGCAACAAGACATTTTGTTTAAGTTTCATAGTATTAATCGTGCATTAACTCACCGCTGAATAATCTTTTTCATTTGCTCTATCGTACAGGCATGCATTTTCTGGTTTCGTCCACCTGTACCTGCATGGTTCTTGCATCCGCACCTATATCCCCACCTCACCCCACGTACTCCTCTCCCCCTTCCCTACTAGCCCCCCCCCCCCCCCCCCCCCCCCCTTCCCCCTTCCATCCCCCCACTACTTTTACCTCTGATGACCCTTGCGTCCTCTCTTCAGCAGCTGCTGCACATTTCCACCCTCACCCGTACCCCTCCACTATACCTCAATTTCTCACCCACACCTCCTACTCCACCATCATCCCACCCTCCCACCCCTCATTCCCCCACCCTGCGGTCATAACCCACCCACCCGACTTCATTCCCCCAAACCACCCTCTCTTTATGCCAGGTTGCCGATCTTACCATAATTAAAATCTTTAACCCTTAAGATTGGTGACGCAACAGAATCGTTTTGTGGCTTTTTAATGACGGAAACGACACTGAATGGATGAAGCAGTCATCTGTGACGAGTGAAACACTTATTGAATCCTTTATTGTATACATGTGCTTTTAAAGGGAATTTCGTTTCTTATCAGCGACACTGCACTTCGTTTCGGTTGTGGGGTATCTGGCTGCCGGCCTGTCATGCAGCCTGCCTGCCTTTCCTTCTTGATCCTTTCTTTCTTTCTTTCTTTCTTTCTTTCTTTCTTTCTTTCTTTCTTTCTTTCTTTCTTTCTTTCTTTCTTTCTCTCTTTCTTTCTCTCTCTCTCTCTCTCTCCCTCTCTCTCTCTCTCTCTAGCTCTCTCTCTTTCTTTCTTTTTTTCTTTCTTCCTTCCTTTATTCCTTTCTTCCTTTCTGTCTTTCATTTGATGCAGACAAAAATTTTCTCCTGTGCCCCGACCAGAGAAAATTCGACATTCACTCACTCACTCACTCGTTCCGTCACTCGCTCACTCGCTCGCTCTCTCACTCGCTCGCTCTCTCACTCGCTCGCTCGCTCGCTCGCTCATTTGCATTCCCATTTACAAGCACATGTACAAGCAAGTAGGCATATATATATATTCACACATGTACACGCACACGTACACGCACCCACACGTGCACACGCATCCACACGTGCACACACACATGCACACACATACACACTCACACACACGGACACACCACACAAACACACACACACACACACACACACACACACACACACACACACACACACTCACGAACACAATCAAACATACAACCACACACACATACACACAAACACACACACACGCGCAGACGCACACACACAGTCACTTGCACACACACACACACACACACAGACACACACACACAGAGTTTCATTGTCTATTTTCAGACTACTTTGCATGAGATGTGAGAGGACAATTATGACACTTTTATGCGAAATCATATCTGAGTTCGTCAGAGAGAACTCTGATGCAAAGATAATGAAGTGGGAGACTCGAGAGAAAGATAAATGGTTGGAAGCAGGGGTTAATTAATGTCAAAATCAAAGGCTGCACTAGTCTACCTTCACTATCACTTCTCTCATCCACTTCTGGTACATTTCAAACATCCATCTGTCTGTCTGCCTGCCTGCCTGCCGCCTCTGCCTCTGTCTCTGTCTCTGTATCTGTCTCTGTCTGTCTGTCTGTCTGTCTGTCTGTCTGTCTGTCTGTCTGTCTGTCTGTCTGTCTGTCTGTCTGTCTGTCTGTCTGTCTGTCTGTCTGTCTGTCTGTCTGTCTGTCTGTCTGTCTGTCTGTCTCTCTCTCTCTCTCTCTCTCTCTCTCTCTCTCTCTCTCTCTCTCTCTCTCTGTCTCTCTCTCTCTCTCTCAACTGGCATGTATGTATACCCACCTTGGTTCCGTCTTGCTTACGGAAGGGAAAAAATCGTCAGTGACGAGGGGCAGGGTATGATCTTTAACCGTGCCACGTAAGTGTTGTGACGTAAGAGGTACAGATAAACACAACCCCTGGGGAGGACAGCGTTGATAAGAGGACATCATGGGCTTTCTGCACTTACAGGCCCCGGCATATCTTTTTTTAATTTTTAGGGAGGGGCTAGTCATATATAAATATAGTGTGGGTTTGGCCAGAGGAAGAGCGGCAGTTATCTCAGGGATGCAGTATAGACGTCATCCCTCAGGGATAGCACGTATTTCCCTATGGTGTTCATGTCTACACTGAAAAGAGAAATTCACCTTCAAAAGTGTTGCCCAACAAAGTTTGCTTCAGCTCGTCTTGACACAAGACTGCTAACGCGAAAATGACCCACAGCAGTGCCCATCGATTTAGACACAGGCAGAGTGGACTCGTTGCCGCAAGCTCTGAGTATCAGCAGTCTCGACCATCTTCAGCGACACTGACGTACTCGTCGATAAGAAGGGACTACCCTGCAGGTGTGGTCGCAGTGTCAAGCTGACCCGACCGCGCGTGCGTCGGTTTGTTTGCGTTGTCTGCTTTACGTTTACGTAAGATGACCTCTGCTGACGTATGAACTCGACGATACGCCAGTCAGAGTATTTTTACATACCTGTCTCCCTCAAATAAATCTCTGTCTAATGGTCTATTTTCAGACTACTTTGCATGAGATGTGAGAGGACAATTATGGCCCTTTTATGCGAAATCATATCTGAGTTCGTCAGAGAGAACTCTGATGCAAAGATATAGGCCTAATGATGTGGGAAACTCGAGAGAAAGATAAATGGTTGGAAGCAGGGGTTAATTAATGTAAAAATCAAAGGCTGCACTAGTCTACCTTCATCGTCGTTCCTAATCAAAGAAAGTGATGAAAAGTGTCGGCAACTGTGAATGAGGAGTTTAGCTGCTGCGATACCTATTCTAATCAGTGAGACAATTACCGTCGCAGATTGAAAGTAGCCGAAATGAAATGTTTCTGATGTTGGCGTTTCCTAAATAACTTTGAGGCTAATTAGAAAGGATGTGGACTCCGTGCAGTCTGCCTGGAAACGCACGGTCGAATCGACAAGGTCAAAATTATAGGCCTATAGTGTGCTTAGTCTTTGAACACATTTCAAGTACGGCAGCTGCGCGGTACATCCTCAGCATTGTCCCCGCGTCACGTCCCCATGTCGAACCGCGCAGTCTCAACATGATCGATTAAGCTTGTGGCCCACAGAAGCGCGCATATCACATGATTTGGTAACTATAGGCCACATGGAACATTTATCTCTGAGTTATATTCGATGGAAATATCTACAGATATGAAAAAGTCGCGATAAAATTCCTGTGCTTGTGGGTTTTAGATAGGCTGGAAGGGAAGGGAGGTTTCTGTAAGTAACTACATTTTTTTGTTTTTGCTTTGGCACGTCGTAACGTTGAACCAAAGCTAATGCAGTCATACATTTATGGGTAGGCGCATCGTAGACGTATCATTCACGCGCAGATAGAATTACACGCATGAACATATTTACGACACAGGGTTGCAGCCAGTATAATATTGTCAAGATAATTAAATAAACCTAGATTCTTCCCGCCCCAGGGATAGAGCCTGTCTTTTTGACGGGCGGAGGTGGCCGAGCATGGTTAGGGGTTGGACGACGTGCGAATCGCAGTGCCCCCCGTTCCGATGGTCTGTACAAATGCGCCACACGGAAAATAATAAGTCCTGAGGTTCGCTCACTTGACTATAGAAAGGTTTTGACATCCATGTGAACGTAAAAATAACAACAATTTTGATGATATTATAAAATAACAACAACGACGACGACGACGACGACGACGACGACGACGATGATGATGATGATGATGATGATGATGATGATGATGATGATGATGATGATGAACAGACAATAGAACTCTGCTCATTTGCTGACTGTGTCTTATTCAACATTGCGGCGAGTAGAAGAATCAAGCAAGAGTAGCCTCCCTTGATACGGGATCGTGTTAATATCATCAAAGATTATTGGTTACACAAATATAGCTCATTAGCTCATTGTTGTGAGGATCGAGACACGTTGCGCCCCAAGCGGCTAGAACTATGGGGAAGTAATCACAACGCTTAGAGACATGTAAAAGTGCTTGTTTGTCGACGCGTTTCTGATGCGTTCCGATCATGTTTGTGAATACATTTACGGTGTAATGTGTAATAAAATGATTTGCTGCAATAATGGGGGTGTTTTGGCTTTGTTTTTTGTAGCAGGCGTTGTGAAATCGAAATATTTGGTTCATCGAAATGGATGGTTCTGCGCATGCGCGTGAGCCTATAGTCCGTTTAAACATTGCTCTGTCAGTGGAGACGCTACTGACTTCGCACGCCCGGGGAGTTATGCCAAAGATCCGGCCGCGTTAAAGCATGCAAAAATATTAATTAGATTAAAAACTAATCGAAAATAGTCATATTAGACTGTTTTAACGTATACTTTCTGCACAAAACCCACAGAAGATAAGTAAACAAACCTCACCGTACGTACCTAGATGGCTAGCAGACGAATAATCTTGTCTCCACTGACAGAGCAATGTTGAAACGGACTATAGGCTCACATTTCGATGATCCAAATATTTCGATTTCACAACGCCTGCTACAAAAAACAAAGCCAAAACACCCCCATTATTGCAGCAAATCATTTTATTTGTAATACAGCCTTTGTGACGAGCCGTACGTCGGCCTTAACAATACAATTTCAAACTCTCTCTCTCTCTCTCTCTCTCTCTCTCTCTCTCTCTCTCTCTCTATCTATATATATATATATATATATATATATATATATATATATATATATATATATATATATATATATCACGCACCTTCCCCTCTCATCCCCACTCCCATTCCACTCTCATTCCCCTATCAACGTCTACTCCATCCACTCCTATCCTCAATCTATCCCCATTCTTAACACACACCCCAACCCCATCCTCCCTCCCCCTCCCCACCCGCACCCATCCCTCCCATTACTGTCTCTTCAGTTCTTTTACGAAATCACCTGCCTGCCTGCCTGCCTGCCTGCCTGACTGCATGTATGCCTGTGTCTGCCTGCCTGTCTGCCTGTGTCTACCTACCTGCCTGCCTGCCTGCCTGTGTCTGCCTGCCTGCCTGTGTCTGCCTGCCTGCCAGCATGTGTCTGCCTGCCTGCCTGCCTGCTTGCCTGCCTGCGTGCCTGCCTGCTTGCCTGCCTGCCTGCCTGTCTGCCTGTGTCAACCTACCTACCTGCCTGCCTGCGTGCCTGCGTGCCCGCGTGCCCGCGTGCCTGCGTGCCTGCCTGCCTGTCTGTCTGTCTGTCTGTCTGTCTGTCTGTCTGTCTGTCTGTCTGTCTGTCTGTCTGTCTGTCTGTCTGTCTGTCTGTCTGTCTGTCTGTCTGTCTGTCTGTCTGTCACTGCGACTTCCTTACCTACTGCACCGGCTGTGTAGCCAAGAGCTACTGTGCGATTGCTTTAATTGAGTCAGTGAATAGGAATAATTAAGCTGAGATGACGAGCGGCTGGAGGAGCTGAATTACATCAAGTGAACCTCTCCTTCCAATACTGCTCTCGCCTTGGTATTGAGTCAGCCCAGCTAGGGAAGGTCCTTTGTTTTGGGAAGCATATAATCGGCAAAATTGTGGCTCAGCTTTTTCCAGGGCCCTCTTTCAAAGTTACCTCCTGCACGAATGAATGAATGAGTCTCAACGCTCCATCAGCTTTTGTCGGCTATGTAGGGCAACTGACTACGAAATCACCAGAGCTATTTACGGTGAGAGCAAGTCAAGTCTCTATTTCCCAAGTTGTTCGCATTTTACAAATGGCGTAGGGAGACACCATTCATGCCCTCAATGCACAGGAGGATATATACGTTCTATACAAGATTTCAGCAACTTCTAGCGCAGATTACATCACACAATGCCACACAATGCCCTTGTCACAACTGAGCGTATCACCGGGGTTTCATTTTCCTTGTCCACAAAAGAAAACGGTCATATGCTTGCGATAAGTGTTGTGATGAACGATCGAGGCCCGAAACGGCTCTCTCAGCCCTAACAACCTCCCATTTTACTCCGTGGGTGGAGTCTCAAGCGCTGCAAGAATTGGAAGATTCCATAAAAAGGCACAGCTGTGAGCGAGGGCAATGATTCTAAAAGAGAATGTCAGCTTCAAACAAAACAAGATCCGTGAAAAAACACAACAGTTGTGTAGGACGAGAAACCTTAGACAACGATCGAGACACCGCGAGACATGGGAACACTCTCTGGCATTTTCAATATAACCTGCTTTGACGGAAAACACTTGCTCAGAGTACACAAGCGCTCTGTGTTTTTCATCGAGAACTTTGCAGTGACCCCGGTGTTGATTCAAGTAAATGCTGCAATTCTCGGTAAAGAAATTCAAGACCACAGGCATGCTCACAATTTACCACTTCCGGCAGTGTCTCAACAAGACCACGCCCACCCCCAACCCCCATCTCACGATCACCACCCCGCCCCGAAAATTTGATCATTGTTATTTTTGGCAGCCAGTTGCAGTGATTGGGAACACAGAGACGGACAGAAATAACAAAGACCTCCGATGAATGTGTTAAAAGAGTGTTTGAAAATTTGCAGGGTGTGTGTGGGTTACCATTTGGGGCAGGCTGTCACTGCACAAACGGGCAGCAGCTCATCGATATAGGCAAACAAAAATACACTTACAAGAGCTAGCACCTCTATAGTGGTGCTCTCATCTTTTACAATTCACATTCTTCCACTTAGCGATTCAAAAAACGTTGCTCTCTCTCTCTCTCTCTCTCTCTCTCTCTCTCTCTCTCTCTCTCTCTCTCTCTCTCTCTCTCTCTCTCTCTCTCTCTCTCTCTCTCTCTCTCTCTCTCTCTCTCTCTCTCTCACACACACACACACACACACACACACACGTACGCATGCACGCACGTATACATGCATATACAAACACACAACACACATACATACACACCAACACACACACACACGCATGCACGTATACATACATATAAAAAACGTACACACAACACACACACACACACACATATACACAACCATATCAACACATACACACACCAACACATACACACACGCACGCACGCACGCACGCGCACACACACACACACACACACACACACACACGTACACACACAGTACACACACATACACGCATGCACGTATTCATACATATACAAACACGTACACAATAACCACACACACATATATACACAACCATATCAACACACACACACACACACACACACACACACACCAACACATACACACACGCACGCACGCACACACACACACACGCGCGCGCGCGCGCCCACACGCACACGACTGACCAACACATACATCTTTCTACACTCACAAATGACAGGCAACGCAAGACTTTCTGCATTTACTACACAGCCACATATAGCATGGGGTTGGAAACAATGGACACGGTGGGGAACGACCTCCAGTGGCGAGGGCATAGCTAGCGTGCCAGAGTTTGGTTCCCGGACAGCTCTGCTTTCAGCGTCTCTCTCTCTCTCTCTCTCTCTCTCTCTCTCTCTCTCTCTCTCTCTCTCTCTCTCTGTCTGTCTGTCTGTCTGTCTGTCTGTCTGTCTGTCTGTCTGTCTGTCTGTCTGTCTGTCTGTCTGTCTGTCTTTGTTCCTCTCTGTGTTTCGGCCTGCCTGCTTGCCTGCCTGCCTCTCTCTCTCTCTCTCTCTCTCTCTCTCTCTCTCTCTCTCTCTCTCTCTCTCTCTCTCTCTCTCTCTCCTGAATGTGTGTGTGTGTGTGTGTGTGTGTGTGTATAGGGGCAAAGCGTTGCCTAGGGTCGGAGTCTGAGGAGAGGGATACTGGGGGTGAGGAGGGGGTCGGGGGGGGGGGGGGGGGGGGGGGACTGTGAGTGGAGTTGAGGTGGGGATCGTGATGCTGTGGCGTGACTTGTGTGGGAAAGAGACCTTGGGCCAGAGATGCAAGTCGTGCCTGATGGCCAGGGCAGTGGATGAAAGTAACATTGAGTGACTTCCCCCTAGCGAGAAGCTCTCATCTTATTTCCCCTTGATCTGTCACCATATCGGCGTGTGTGTGTGTGTGTGTGTGTGTGTGTGTGTGTGTGTGTG